>PVHP010003042.1:20777-56608 GCA_004024765.1 Zapus hudsonius | reverse complement strand
GGCATGCGACACGAGCCCAGCTTGAATGCTTGTTTAAACAACTGTGAAATTGTCCATGAAAACACAGCTACGATGTAGGAGAACCAGAACTCAAAACCTGGGTATTGGGCTGGGGAGATGGCTCAGCAGTTAAAGATGCCTGCTTGCAAAGCCAGATGAAGGAAGTGGTGCATGTGTATGAAGTCCACTGGCAGTGACAGGAAGCTCTAGAACACTCATATTCTATCTATCAACTATATATATACATATATATGTATGTATACATATATATATATTTTTTATTCTGTTAAAACAAAAAGCTGGGTATTGAGAGACCTATTGAATTCTGTATACAACATATTAATGATTTGAATTCCTTATGATAAATAGCAAGTGCCATATAAACATTTGATTTGAACTGCCTTTTCTGAGAAGAATAAAAGTAAAAATTTCCTTTCTAGTTCAGTGTCCCTTGGCTTCCGGGCACTGAACTAGACTTGACCTATAGAACCCAACAAACACATGAAAAATATTATTATTCATAAACCCCAGAAGAACAAATGTATATTTTCTTTCATTGACAATAGATCAAGCCAACTAATCACATGTAGGTTTCTACATGTGAGGATATTTTCTTTTCTTTTTAAATATTTGAGAGGAGAGAGAAAGAGAGAGTGTGTGTATACAAGTGTGTGCCAAGGCCTTCTGCTGTGCAGACTCCAGATGTGTGTGCCATTTTGTGCATCTGGCTCTATGTGGGTACTGGGGAATCAAATCAAGGCCATCAGGCTTTACAAGCAAGCATCTTTAATCACTGAACCATCTCTCTCCTGCCCCAAAAGCACATAGGCAGCATGAAACAAAGAAAAAAAAAATCTCAAGTTTTGGCAGAATATTTTAAGAAAAGGAACAAAACAAAACAAAACCCCACATTTACTGCTAAATATCTACTGGATTTGTTTTTGGACTATCCAAGCTAGTAGCTTTTATTAGAATTAGACTTTTCAGCCAACAAGGAGCAGAAAAATATTTCTCCCCCTAAAATATGAGACAAATGTTTATAGTTATGTGGGAAACATCATCCTGCTATCTTCTAAGAACACTTGCATCTCATGGAAGCATGCTCTGGAGGTGACAGCAAATCACCCCCAGATGCAAAAATCTGTATTACGTTCAAGTTTATCTAGGAAGCCAAACGGCACAACTATAGTTTCTAAATTCAGAATCAACCAATAAACATTTGTGATCACAACCTCTGGCTCCTTTTCTTCCATGTGAATCCCAGACTTTTTAAAGACATTCTTAAACGAGTCCAAAGCTTCTCATGTCGTAGATTAGGAATCGAGACCAAAACACAAAGCAGAAACAAATTACACTGACAGAAAATTTTCTTAGCAGAGTGCCATAGGTTCAGAATGGAAGGATTCTGGCTTGACTGTGGTTTCCTGAGACTGGGTTTGGGGGACAAGGAGGAGGGGAGAGATAGAAAACTAGCTTCAATGTTTAAATAAACCCACATGTCCAGCATTCACCTAACAGTCTTTATCAAAGGGTGGAGGGTCTCTTTAGTGAAGGGTCTGAGGTGATGAGTCATTCAACCCAAAGCTCAAAGCCATATACTAACTCAGCTCTGACTGTAGTGGCTATTAAACAAGGAAAGCTGCCTAGAACTGATTAAAAAGATCAGCCTGTTCCTCAAACACCACTGCTCCTGAAATCCACCTACATACACATCATGAGACCACAAAATGGGAAGAACAAGTTCCCACTAGCTTTCTAAAAAGGGTAAAGGAGGCAAGAAGAGAAGCTCTAGTTGCAAAAGAAGCTCTGGTTACAATGGCAGAGAAAAGGGAACTGAAAGCTTATAGAAATTTACAAATTTAGTTATTTCAGAGCATTAGCATAGTTCTTTCCAGAGCTAGTTATATGTCAAATTTGATGGTTTCGTCTGCCTTAGCATTAGTTCCTCCTTATACAAACATCTGAGCCTCATTTCTCCTGCCTCAAAATTCAGTTCACTTGCTCTAAAGACAGAGACTGAGGTAGTGGTAGACAGGAAGTGAGGAAGACAAGGAAGCATCCTCTAACAGCTACAATTGCATGCTAAGCACTGCCTGGCATAAAGGTAACAGGCTGATTAGGACAAAGCTGGGGAGCACAGATGCCACTCCACAGTCACCCATCGGGAGCCTGATGCCTTTTGCAAATAGCTGACTGTAAACAGCAGAGTGCAGAAGAAACTGTTAGCAGCCTCTTTGAACTTGACATGAAAGAACAGAGCAGAACAGCAGGGCCGTGAGCTTATTATTATCATTATTATAGCAAGAAAATAGCCATTAGAAACTGACCAGAACAGAAGCCTTCTTCCAATTACCATCTCCAGCAGAGGCAAAATTCAAATTTCCAATTAAAAGTCAGTATTCACAGAGTGAAATATTTGAGTGGGCAATGAACTTACCTAATTATGCTATATTCTCTTTGAGCTAGCTTTTACCTTCACTCCCAACTAAACCTGAGACATTCCTGAGATCAGTCTTTTCCCAGATGAATAGATTTTATACAATGTGCTAATAGTTCTTCTGGGAGGGGGGGTCCTAAGGCACATGTCATTTTAGCATCCTCTTTGGGGTTCAAGGTCTAGACAGTCTACATGGGAAAGGACTCTCCTGAAGCAGGACCAAGAAGGCCAAGTCCTGAATTTTCATGTCTTGACCCAGAACCGAGTGGTAAAAATGGGCCTTGTAAGACATGAGGAGATGACTACAGTGTGGAAGAGGGGTGCTGGGGAAGGCAGGAAGAAGGGAGGCTAAGTGCGAGAATAAATGAGGCAGTTAAAGGCACTGGCCTTGAGGTTCCCGGGTGTTACAAAGGTCTGGTGAACACAACAGGCTGAGAGCAGCAGCTCCCCGAAGCGGACAACAGACATAGTCAGTCCTGTCAGCCTGGACTCAGCCCTGCCAGTGCCACAAACAAACATGCACATTCTTCTCAGGGCCTCTCTACAGGGCCTGTTTACTTAAGAAGCCAGATGCTTTGATGTTGGGGTGGAAGTTATGTGTAAAGACAGTGACAGGAGCAGAGGGAGGAGAGAAAAGGAGCAACAGTTCCTGCTCTATTAATCAGAAGTCTAAGAACTTTTAAGGCAATTGTCAAATGATCTGTGTACAGGAATGAGAAGTAAGGAAATTATGTCAGCCACCACTGTGACTCTGGCCAAAGTATTTCAACTGTTTCTTTAAGACAGAGTTTCGAAGGCCCTCAAAGGGGTGCTTATAGGGGGAATGTTTTGAAGCAACCCAACTTAGCAACCAACACTAATAATGTCTTCAGGGCCTGCTCAATCTCTCTCATGTATAAAGGTCATATTGCTGTGAACACTCCAGGCATTGGAAGGCAAAAATCAGTTAAAAGTGTGGCCTGAAAACAATGTGGGGTTAAGAGCAAATGGAAGACCGCTAAGTCTAAGAAAACAAAGTAACAGCTTATTTATTGAGTGCAAACGAACGCTCAGACATTGTTTCAATGAGTGGATACATCAAATGTTTTATACATATTCATTTATTTCTCATAACCATGTACCCTCACCTCTATTTTACAGATTAGGAACTGAAACAGAGGACTTAAGCTACTTACCAATGATAACATAGATGATAAGTAACAAGGCCAGGACTCAGTGTGGCAGGCTGGCCTTAGAGCCTGGCCCATGGTGCTCACTGCCTTTCCCTGGTATGTCGACAAGATCAGGAAACAGAATTTTAGAAAGTATTTTTATTTATTTATGCATGTGTGTAAGAGCACACCAAGGGCTCTTGAGGCTGGAAATGAACACCAGATGCTGGTGCCACTGCTTGTGTTTAACTTTGCATGGGTGTTGGGGAACCGACCTTGGGCTGCAGGCTTTGTAAGACAGCACCTATAACCACTGAGCCATCTCCCCAGCCACCAGGATGCATCATTTTTTATAAACATAAGTGTTAATCTCTCTCCTTTACTTTCTTGTTTTTTCTCTTTTTTTGCCTTTTGTTTTAGTAACAACCAGTATTTTTATTTCCAATGTTTATAAGAATCAGTTATATAATATGTATACTGTAACTATTTTTTCTATTCACTCAAATCCCAGAACAGAGCACCCAACCATTATAACTTCTATGTGAAAAATAAATACCATCCAAAATAAACCCAATGCATTTAAATTAGACCTAAAAATCAAGATAGAAAAGAAAGGGTATGAAAGAAAACCTCCTAGAGAGAAACAGGAAGGCCCTGGGAGAAGAGAATAACCTGCTGGGTTTCATGAAGGGAGGAGTCTGAGCATTAGGGCAGTTTCTCAAAGTCGCACAGTAACAACACCACTTTACTTACACTTTGCTTTCTTAAGAAGATTAAATGCCAAAACTGGGAATCTGACTCAAAGGTACAGCACTTGTCTCACATGTGCAAGGCTCTGGGTTCCATCTCCAGCACCACACCACACACACCACACCAAAAAATAAAAAAAAGATTAAATGCAGATATAGTCTTATAAGCTATGGAGATGGGTCTAGATTTGCTAAAACCTTTGCAGGCTATCCATTTTCCAGTCTGAATTATCTCTGTAACTTGGCAACCTAACCCCTCAGACCCACCCCTATCTGGGCCTTTGGAAGGTATTCACATACATTGATCATAGGAACTGAAAAGAACAGCATCAAGTTATAAGACATGAGAACCAAGAACTTCTGATTTTTCTTGAGGAATCCTGTCATTTTATATGAGAAAAGCTACTCTAAATGACAGTTTCTTCGCCAGCTGTATGAAAGTTGCAGTGATTCTTACAAAAAGGTAAGCTGTCATGTGGATACTTTTAAATACTAGATCTCTTCAGGATGATTATGACATGTTCAAAATACAAAATTGAAATCAGAACCAATTACATAATATTTCCTGGATAAGGAAGTGGAACCTTTGATAGCTATCTTAATTATTTCTGAGGGGAAGGCTATTAACAAAGGAATGATCTACTTCTCTTGTTAACCAGGTATGCAAATTACAAAAAGGATTCTCTCTCTGAAGAAGAGACTATGGAGGGGTAATGACTGCAAAGAACACAGTAAGTTTACAGAAACAAGACTGAAGAAAGAAGCCAAGAACACAGAATGAAGCTAAATAAAACTAAATGAAATGAAACAAATTCCTTTACATATGGTCTTCCAAGATGAGGCTCAGAATGAGGTTCAGATACACTCCCCTCCCTCCCCACAGCCAGATTTCTCAAATTTACATACTCTCTCTCTCTCTTTGTCTCTCTTTTGTTCTCTCTCTCTCTCTCTCTCTCTCTCTCTCTCTCTCTCTCTCTCTCTGGCTTTTCAAGGTAGGGTCTCTAGCTCAGGCTGATCTGGAACTCACTACGGAATCTCAGGCTAGCCTCGAACTCAAGGTGATCCTCCTACCTCTACCTCCCAAGTACCAGGATCAAAGGCCTGTGCCACCACATCCCGCTCAAACTCTTTCTTTAGAATTCACATATAATAAATGACATATTCAACCAAGGAGATTCTAGCTAAAGGAACAAATATACGAATAAGCTGCAGATCTAAAGGTAGGTCAACTAGCAAGAGAAAAATCTGAACTATGGAGTAAGAACGCTGGGCCAGGCTGGCTCACGGTTCTGGTATAAATTAGCATCATCAATGCTGTAAGCCTTTCTCAATCTTGCACTTCCAGGGGAAGTCTGCACACGTTTATTCTTCTCATCCAATAGAAGATTTCCCAGTACTCATTCCATCCTCTCTGTACCCAACAATCCCACTCTTCAGCACAGCTGCTGCTTGGACGCATTACTTTCTTCAGTAACCTCATTTCAAATCACTATGCACTGCAGTAGTCACCCACCCTAGTTTCCTTGTGTAACTAGCAGGGCTCTAGAGCCCAGGGGCCCACTGAGGTTTGGATGGTGTTGGAAAGGAATGTGGTCACACAAAGGCAGTACAGGTACAAAAACATGAACCACCCACTTCTGCCTCCACATCCCATTCTCTTGGAAAAAAAGGGAGACATAATGGAGAGAAAACATTGAATTGAAAACGCCTTTTGCAAACGTAGGTTGCAACAATTGTTAGTTTTAGAAAAAAAAAAACCATGGGGAAGATGTTATAGTTTCGCTGAAGCAACGCCAGGACTTTCTTAATATTTTTCTCAATCCAGTATTGGGCCAAAGGTTGAGCAGCTTGTCCCAAAGACAGAAGTACCAGTTTTTAAAGTCATTCTAACTGGGAAGTGCCTTGAAGCAGAATAGCGGTAATTTGTTTCGCAGCTATAGGAAATCAGGCCAAAACAGGATATAGATGTCTGGTCAGAGTTTGATGGAGGAAATCGAGATGGTGTAAATAACTTTGTACCAAGCAAGGAGTCCCTGCCAGAGGCACAAAGAAGCCAACGCTATGGCACCATGTTCTGCAAAGAGAAACGGTTTTATTGCAGTCCACTGACAAGGAAACCAGAGGTACAATGAGATCTTCAGGATGGGTCTGAAGGAAGGAATGTTCTAAGAAGCCTTGCAGTGAGCGGAAAGAGAGGGCTGGCTGGTGAAAACCCAGAATCTTAGAGGAACAGTTGGCACTCAGGAAGTCCACCCAGGTGGTACTTGTGGATAATTCTGGCCTTGCAACTGCTTCTAATCTAGGTCCTAGAGGCCCTGTTCTGTCCCCCCAGGTTGCTCTCATAGGACTATTGGTTCTGAAAGCCTCTCAAGGTCATTTTGGGTCAGGTCATAGGGTTCTGAATCCCTCATCCCAAAAAACATCTTGAATCAATTTTTAGGAGCAGGGAAGTTGTCTTATGGGCTGGGCTTCCACGCTTATGCCTTCTGACTAGGAAAATACACGTCGTGACCTCACACAGTGCCTTGCGATTTCTGGAAACCGGCCTCACCACCCTGAAAGTCCCGACCCTGCGAGGGCACACCTAGGCTGCTTCTGCGCAACCCAACTTGTCCCGCAAGCACACGGGAGGGGAGGGAGGTTCCCGGTAGGCAGGCGCACAGCCTCGGTGGACCTGACCGAGAAGCCGCGACGTTCCAGGGATTCTGACAACTTAGAAGCAAACGGCGAGAAGAATGTGGTGTAAGTGGACGATTGTCACCCCCGCGATGACACGGCCCGCGGGCCGCAGCGCCCCCGGCCCGGCGCGGCTCCCGGGGCCCCCAGCCAGGGCTCGGGCCGGGGTCTCCGAGGGCCGGGGCGCGCGGGGCTCCGGGTGGCGGCTCCGGCCGGGCGGAGCCCGAGGCCCCGCGTCCCGCTCACCTGGTGCGTGTTGTTGGCCAGCTTGGCCACGAAGTCGGGCACCCGGCCGCAGTCCTGGTCGTCTCCGGGCGCGCCGCGGCGCCAACGGCCGCTGCGAGGGAAGCCGGCGCCCCCGGCCGCCGCCGCCGCCGCCGCGCGCAGCCCCCAGCTCACGCCGACGGGGCCGGACCAGCGCAGCGGCGGAGACGCGGGCGGCGGCGGCGCGTCCAGCCGGTCGTGGCCCTCGGTCGCCGGCGGCAGGAGCAGCAGGAGACCGACGAGGCCGAGGGTCCGACGCCAGAGGCCGTCCGCAGCTCCCCGGGGCCGCTCCATCGCCGCCGAATGCCGTCGCCGCTGACACCTGCCGCCCGGCGCGCCCGCCCGTCCGCCCGCCGGTCCGCCCACCCCCGCCGGCGCCGCGCCGCGCCGCCGCCACACCCCCCGCCCCGGCCCCGCGCTGCCTGGAGACGCGCAGCCGGGCCTCTCCGCACCCATAGGCTGGCCGCCTGTCCTTCTTCCCCCGGCCCACTCCTCATTGGCTCGCGGCGTCTCCGGCTTCGGGGGTCCTGGATTCGGATGCCAAGATGCGGGACTGATTGGCTGGAACGTGGCACGGAGCGCTGAGGTCATTCCCCACCGCCGCGCCGCGCCGCGCCGCGCCGCGTCTCCCGGGGGCCCCCGGGCTTCCCGAGTTGTCCCCGGGGCTTTTCCTGCATCCCTCGCTGCTCCTTGGGGGACCCTCCGGTTGCAGATGAGTGATCGCCCCCCACGCCCCCAAACACGCCGATAAAATTCCTTTGGTGGAGGCAGCTACGGGGAAACTTGGGATGCCTGAACTCGCTCAGCTGGAAAGGGGGCTTCGTCATAAACTGGTGCTGCGGGTTTCTAACCCCAGCTCTACGGGAGCGCCCATTTTCTGCGGAAGCAGCCCTTCTCGCTCACCGAGAGGGTGAATGAGAAAAGCCTACGGGAGCAGAGAGACATCAGGACATGCGTGGCTCAGGCAAGCCCCAAGAAAAGTCTTTCCAACACGTTTGGCCTTCCTCGTCTTCGGGGAGGTAGGCCCAAGGCGGAATTTCTTACTTGGAGATGTAGGAGCAGGTCATAGAACGAGAGACTTGCCCAGTGGGTACTTTATAAGTGATCATTTCATAGAGGCACAGTGATCTTCATCCAAGTGACCCCGTTCCAGTACGATATCCCCTAAACCAGTACCCCACCTCCAGTAAGTAAACCCTACACCGATCTCTTTGACCGCAGAAGCTGAGCTCATAACTTCCAGAACACGCGGTGCAGGTAAAACCAGTTTTGAATCCTAAATTTGACTTCAGCTCTTCCCAGTAGGCAGATAGGAAAACTTGTAAAGATACAAAGTCTGCAAACTGTTACACCCAAATCAAGCAACCAGAAATACCTTTAACTATGACGCAGCAGTAAACCCAAATGAGGGTCTTGCTGAACAGAATGGCTCAGCAAACCCAACCACGGTGTTTTCATCAAAATACTGGTTAAGTCGCAAACGAAGATTTACATAACTTGAGGTTTTTTTTCTTTTGGTCCTATAAATTATAGTAATCAGTGAGAAGTTTTTGAATGCTATCTGAACCGGATGGCAGAATCACCGGAATAGCCCTTCAGTTCTTAGCTTTATGAATTACATGAAAAATGAATTATGTGTTCCTTTCCATAAATACGTGTCACATTTTTTTAAAAATAGGGTTTTTTTAAATCCATGCCAACTGTGGAGCAGATCACAAGGCAGTCAGTTCCAGTAGCATGTGATTAGTTGGGGAGGAGGAGAGGGGCTACAAGGAATATTTCTTTGTTTGGGTGACACAAAGATGAATGCTCTATTGTTTTAATACCCGAAAAGAAATCAGCCCAACAGCGCCACCTCCTGGATACACTACCAGAAACACATACTTTTTAGGTTTAATTTTTTTTTTTCTTTTTTAGTTAGGGTCTTGCTGTGTTCTTGATCCCCTAGCTTAACCTTCTGATTGTTGGGACTTAAGCATGTGCTACCACAATAGGCTCAACTTTCAAATATTAATGTTATATGTTTACACTATATATTTCCTTAAACTGTCAGCTGTTCGTTGTAACTTGCACAATGTACTGAAAATACACGTGTCTCTTGCAATGATTGAACTCAGGATCTTGCACATGGTAGGCAAGTGCTCTACCACTGAGTCACACCCCCAGCCCTAAGAGTAAACAATGGGAGTTTTGTTTTTCAGGCAGATTCTTAAGGTAATGTAGGTTCACCTGGAACTCACCAGGCTGGTGTCAAGTTCACTGAGTGCTGGGATTTTAGGAGTGAGCAACCACACCCAGATTTAACAGTGCTTTTGCTACTTCACCTTTATGTAATGCACAGGTAAGCTGCACTTCCTGGTCTCCTTTGTAAAATAACTCACCTTACCTTCGGCATGACAGTATGTAAATTTTACCAATATATGAAATACTCAAAACTGTACCTTCTTCAAGTAAATCTATAGAAGGAAAATTAATATAAAACAACTACAGACCACAAACTATTCCTTTTCCCAGTAAGATTATTTCTCCTATGGAAGAAATCTTGATATTATAAAGAAAACCAAAGGTTTTTTCTTTGATGAATGTACATTATAATTAGAGGGTATGTTTACTATTTTGTTATATAGTCTTGGGTACAAATACACTGCTCAGTGGGAGGGAAGACACTTTAAGCTGAAGCTGACAGCTAGGCTAAGAGCTATTCCTATTTTTTCCTCTGTATGCACACAGGAATCAGCCACAACTCACCTCTCTACCAGTGTGTTGTCTGGTTCTCACTAGATGTAAATCTCATAGATCACAAGAAGACCACAGACAGCACATCCACAGCTGTCTCCAATACCCAATGCATTCCTTAGTATACAATAGGTAGGATTTTAGTAAATTTGTTAAATGAAACAGGAAGTAGATATTTACTCATTTTCCATTACAGTTTAAAAAAGCAGTGGCTACAAGCTAAATGAATCTCATTTAATAACAGGATTAAAATTAAGTCTGTGGACTATTAGTGATAATATGTTCTCTATGTTCATTACATTTACACATCTAGACCTAAATTTTTTTCTTCCCATGCTTGCCATGGGAGTTTCCAGATGAACATAAGTAATGTTGTTTTTCACTGGAACTACATTAGTATGAATTAAGCTACTCTGACAGTTACTATTTAATACCAGAGTTCAACTTCCTACTGAAGACAATACACAAAGCCCAGCAAGTAACTCTGGAGTTATATTTGGAACCAATTCTTCACCCTCACTTGTGGACCAGCCACCATGTAGTCAGTGCTGAGAACATTTCAAACCAAATGAGACTTCCCAGTTACTCAAGACCTGATAATTTGACACCAGAAAGTCTCACCAGATGAATTTTGTGTCCATAGACAGCCTTAGATTCCTCATCTAGTTAGTACCATTAATGCCTACTTTCTAGGGTCATGTCTGACACTCAAATAGGACTTCATACTTATGTGTATGGGTGTGCACATGCCTGTGTGTAGGTCATAGGATAACTTTGGGGTGTTGGTTCTCTCCTTCTACCTTGAGACAGGATCTCTGTTCGCTTGTGGTAATTTTTTTCCCTGCTGGAAAGGCCAGCCTAGCTGGCCCATGTTTAGGGATTCTCCTGGCTCTGCCTTCTTTGCCATAGGCACATTGGGAATACAGACCAGTATGGCACTTTATATCATGTTTTATGTGGGTGCTGGAGATTGAACCTTGGTGAGCAGGCTTGTGGAGCAAATGCCTTTTGCCATCAAGCGATTTCTCTAGCCCATAGAACGATTCTTTACATGACCTCAACCATTTAATTGCTCTAATGGAGGAAGTTCGCAATATATCTCAAAATCTAACAAAAATGACTTCCAAATTTTACATACCTTACTCATATGATTGGGAGTCAATTGCCAATGAGGTTATGTTCATTAAATTTTTATAGTCCTTCATAAAAAGAGTACAACTTCAAGACACAAGAACAGAAATGACAATATGAAAGGCTTATTATTCCAACCCACTGATGTTTGGGGGAGGCCAAGGCTTCTTTGGTGGGTTTATGATGTATGCACACATGTTCATATGTGTGAGAACAGTCACATGCATGTCATGGTGTGCATTTGGAGGACAGAGGACAACTTCAGGTGTCAGTCCTCACCTCCTACCTTGAGGCAGGGTGTCTCAGTGTCACTGCATCTGTCCAACTACCTGGGCTGTGAACTTCTGGGAAATTCTCCTTTCCACATAGGCACACTGAGATTACAGACACTAGTCACAGTGTCTGGCTTTAACATGGGTTCTGGGGATCCAAACTTATGCAAGTGCTTAATCTGCTAAGCCATCTCCCCAGCCCATGTTAATGAGTAGCATGTTCATAAGGAAAGCAACAAGTATGTATGCTTGAGACAGTTCAAGACTGAAATGGTATTGATATCTACTAATCACTGGGAGGTGCAGGACTAATTTAAATTCATTTTCCAACATCAAAGGATTCATAGCTAGAGTCGACCGTGTTGCAGAGAACCACTAAAATAATTTTAGAATAGACATGCTCACAGGTCAGCGATATTTATACACTACTTTCATGCTTGCTAACATAAGCATTTTAAATAAAAGATTGCATTATAAAAGCAAAGACTATTAACAAATATTTTAAATTTTCTTTATTTCAGAACTGCTGTTATGTACAGACATCATAAAAAAATGCACTTATGCTGGAGATTTCCCAAGAGTTGGAAATAAAATTTAAGGGTAAGAAGAACTGAAATTGTCCCAGAGAAGTTCTGAGGGTCATTCTTCCTTAGATGTCCTTGATAACCTCTTCAAGTTCTTCCTTTGTGAACATGTGGAAATTCTGACCCGGTTGCACTGTGGCTAGCTGCAAAGAAACAGAAAGAGGTGAGCTTGGGCTGGGTTCCCTGCTGACGGCCCTCGCTTGGTCAGAAGTGCTGGTGATGCAGCTGTTCATCAGGAACTAAGGGATCTGCTGTCCTCAGGATATCCTTTCCAGGCAGCAGCTCCCTAAAATAGCTGACTCCAAAATAAAAATTCTTATTGACCAATTTTTCCATTTTGAGGTTAGCCTACCATTTAATAGTTAACTAAATGCTTGACACATCATTAACTTTATTTTATTTGAGAGAGAGAGAGAGAGAGAGAGAGAGAGAGAGAGAGAGAGAGAGAATGGATGTGATGGGGCCTCCTCTAGCCACTACAAACCACTCCAGGCACTGCAAACAATTCTAGGTGTATGTGCCACCTTGTGCTTCTGGCTTTATGTGTGTACTGGGGAATTGAACTCAGGTCCTCTGCTCTATAGGCAAACATTTTAACCATTAAGCCATCTCTCCAGCCCTGACTTTTTAATATATACTTGTTATTTCAATAAAAATCAGCAATAAAAGCACATGCAGACCATTCAGTCTGTATGGGTTTTCTGTTAAGATTCCTTTAGAAGCCAGGCATGGTGGTGCACACCTTTAATTCCAGCACTGATGTAGGAGGATTACTGTGAGTTTGGGGCCAGGCTGGGCCTATATAGTGGAGTTCCAGGTTGGTCTGGGCTAGAGTGAGATCCTGCATCAAAATCAAAAGAGAAGCCAGGCGTGGTGGTGCACACCTTTGATCCCAGCACTCAGGAGGCAGAGGTAGGGAGACTGCTGTTGAGTTTTGAGGCCAGCCTGGAACTACAGAGTTATAGGTCAGCCTGAGCTAGAAGGAGATCCTACCTCAAAAAAATAAAAAAAAAAAAAAACAAATTAAAAAAAGAGAAAGAAAAAAAGTCCTCTAGAAATATATTTAAAGCATGTAAAACGGTGATAAAAAACAACCAGGGTATCTATGAGTAAATGTTAACATATACAAACTGCTTAGCATAAGTACCATATAAGTAATTGTTAACTATTGTTGTCAGATACTTTCTCGAAAATGGTCTCTGTGGCAACCTAACAACAAAAGGGATTGTTTTGTTTGAGGGCTAGCCATGAAAGGATTCCAGTAGCACTGCAATAGGAAATCAGTTTTAACTGAAGATTCAGTAACAACAGCTAGAGTCCAGAATATAATTAAAAACCAACAAGCCAAAAATAAGAGAAAGAAATGAATGAGAAAAGACAGACTGACCATTCTAGGGTCAATACAGCTAGAAAAAAATTTTTAAATATTTATTTCTTTATGGCTATTTTTGTTGTTGTTTGTTTTTTCGAGGTAGGGTCTCACTCTAGCCCAGGCTGACCTGGAACTCACTCTATAGTCCCAGGCTGTAGTCACAGGGATCCTCTGCCTTCTGAGCGCTGGAGTTAAAAGTGTGTGCCATGGGCACAGCAGGGCCTCTTGCCACTGAATGAACCCCATTGTGCATATGGCTTTATATGGGTACAAGCAAGCACCTTTAACCACTGAACCATCTCTCCAGCCCAGTGTAGTCAGAAATTGTACTAAGAGTTGCCATCTCTGCTTAATCACAAAATCCCATGTTTTGGGACAATTGATGAACTACTTACATTTGTCTAAAAAGTTTTTGTGCTTGTTTTAAAGGTTACTTCTTCATCTTGTCTTTTTTTACTTTAAAGTTATACACACTAAGACATTTTAAAATAAAATTTGAAAGCTGACAAAATTAGCATAACCTAGTTACATGATGTTTATTATTCTTTCTCATCAATACACATACAAGTCAGAAAGATGGGCTGGTGAGATGGATCAGTGGTTAAAGTGCTTGCCTGTAAGGCCTAACAACCCAGGTTCAATTCCCCAGCACCCACGTAAAGCCAGATGCACAAAGTGGCACATACATCTGGAGTTTGTTTACAGAGGCTACAGGCCCTGGCACACTCTTTCTCCTTGCACATAGTTTTTTTTTTTTTTTTTAAATAATTTAGAAAGACTACTGTACATGTTCAAGGTGTATCTTGAATGATTATAGTAGGACAATAACATAATATCAATGAAAGAGAGGGGCTGAGAACCTACAGGATTTTTAAAAATATCTTTATTAGATACATTGTATGACTGAATCTTATGATGGTACCCCCAATTCCCTCCTCCCTACTACAGATCTTTTTTGTCTGGTCACTCGTGTCTCATAGGCTTATCTTCCCAAAAGAGTAAAGGGGCTAAAATTTGAGATCCAACAAACTCTGAATAGAACAGTCCTATAGAACCAGGATGCAAATGAACACTAATAGGATCTGAACCAAGTGCTGCCTCCGGAAGTTACTCATCCTGAGGTGACTAAAAATAACCCAGAACACATTTGCATAATGATAGATGTATTTACATAATGAACAAGAACTTTTTTATCTTCCTTTCCTTTCTTCTGAGGCAGGCAGATAGAAATTTTCTTTCATTTATTCATTCTATCAATAATTAATTGCTATATATCTATATGCAGTTACAGCTGTAACAGAGACTGGGAATCCAAAGTTGAAGAAAGTCCCTGTCATATTTATTTACTAAGGGTGCTGGCTAGATTCCAAAGGCTTTCAAAGTCACCTCAATATTATAACAATAGTACTACATATAGGTAATGAAGAGGCCTGTAGTCCAGGAAGACTTTAAGGAAGAGGAAACTTTTGGGTTGTGTATTAACTGGTCGGACAGTAAAGGAAGGGAATGGCAGGCTGAATGTGCAAATGCATGCAAACATGAAGGTGACAATTGTGAAACAAGGAGGTTCTGCAAGGCTGTACACAGATAGGAGATCAGCAATGAGTGGTTCAGCTCTAATGACCAGTGTATGACAGCAGTTCAAAGAACAGAACCTGAGCCGGGCATGGTGGCACATGTCTGTAATTCAAGCACTAGGGAGGCTGAGGCAGAAAAACAGTGAACTGAGGTCACAGAGAATTCTAGGATAGGCTGGGCTACCTAGCAAGACCCTATCTCAAAGCAAACAAAAAACAGGACCTAAACCCCAACTCTACCAATTACCAGCTGTTACTTTAGGCAAAGTTCTCCGCACTGGAACTAGGGGTGGAATGTCGTCAGCAGGAATACAAGGGGCTCATGGAAACAAGGAGCCCAAGTAAACAGTAATGACTAGGGAATGACGCTTGATGCTCAGCACAGCTTCTGGGTTCAAGAACAGGCTGAAGGGCTGGAGATATGGAGTGCCTAAGGCCTGTTCAATTCCCCAGTACCCACATAGGTCAGATCCAAAAGGTGGTGGCCTTGGTGTGCTCGCGCTCTCTCTCTCTCTCTCTCTCTCTCTCTCTCTCTCTCTCTCTCTCTCATCATCATCATCATCTATCTCCTGTATCTCTCTGCTTGAAAATGAATAAATAAAATATTAAAAAAAAAAAAAAAAAAAAGAACAGGCTGGATGGAATACTCCCAGCAGTGAAGATTCACACAACATGGCTGAACTTCAAAATCAGACAGTCAGACAGGGTTCAATTAAGACACAAAGGGAAAACCACTTATCTGAGATCCTAGAATATAAACTAATGATACAGAAAACAGAGACTACTAGGAAGGGGAGTGTCTACACCAGAGCAGCTTTTTGGGAAAGTGTAAGGGTTCCATATTGATTGTGGAGGCAGACAGAGGGGTCATACAGCTGTCAAAATTCACTGAATTGCTTACAGAAATGGATGCATACTACTTTATGTATGTAAATTATACTTTAAAACAGCTTCTTTACTAAGACAAGACACGGGTGAAGTTGTTTTTTGTTTTTTTTGTTTTGTTTTTCGAGGTAGGGTTCGGCTCTAGCCCAGGCTAACTGGTATTCACTGTGTAGTCTCAGGCTGGCCTCAAACTCATGGAAGAGATCCTCCTACCTCTGCCACCGAGTGCTGGGATTAAAGGCGTGCACCACCACGACCGGCTGTGTTTTTTTTGTTTTTTGTTTTGTTTTGTTTTGAGGCAGGGCCTTTCTATATGCACTCCTGGCTGTGTAGAGCAGGCTAACCTCACACTTGCATCAGCCCTCCTATCCTGGCGTCATGGGTGCTAGAATTACAAGTGTGTGCCACCATGGCTAGTTTGTATTATTCATTTGTTTGCTTTTTTGAGATGGTGGTCTTGCTATGCAGCCCAGGTTGGCCTGGAACTGGAGCTCATTCTTTCTCAGCCGCTTAAGGGTTGGGATTACAGATGTGTCACCATAGCTAGCATTTTTTTGGGAGGGAGCATGGTAAAGACACAACTTTAACATTTGCCTTTTCTCAGCAGCAGCAGCAGCAGCTGGTAGAAAGGCTAGGGAGCCAAGGGACTGATAAGAGAGCTGCAGCTTGAGGGAGGCAAGTGGAAAAGGGCTTTAAAGTAGCGGCTCTGGAATCACCAACAGTCAAAACTATACACTCCCTGCTTCTGTAGTGGTACCTTCTGCTGGCATTGACTGAAAAACACCAACAAACTGATTCTCCACTCACCTTTACTCTTAAATGCAATGAATTCTGACTTCTGCTATCACTACTTTAAGTTATTACCCCAATTCCATCAGTAACCTAAAAACAGCATGTAAAATATGATCTTTTATCTATTTCATCTTCAGCAATGAGAGTTAAATATCTGTGAAAGCAAACAACAAAATACCTCTATATTAGTTGCGTTCAGCTTCTCTTCCATTACTTGTTTGAGGATGATGAGTGAAGACTTGATGGCTTCTTTCAGTGTCATAGACTTGAAACAAAGGGAGATGAGCCATTAATGTACATAATCTCTCCTTCCTTTGAAACTTTCCCTTTTCTCTCTCTGAAGGATTGATTAAGCAAGCATTAATAGACCTTACATATTAATTTATAGAATACAATAAGAATATATTAACAAAAAAGCCTTATTATGAGCCACTAACTTTCATATAGTAAACAATCTTTTTAAAAAAATATTTGGGCGAGGCACTCCTTTAATCCCAGTACTCAAGAGGCAGAGGTAGGAGAATCTCCATGAGTTCAAGGCCAGCTTGGAACTACATAGTGAGATACAGGTCAGCCTGGGTTATAGAGAGACCCAACCTTGAAAATAACTTTTAAAAAAACTCCAGACATATGAACCACTTTGAGCATCTGACTTTATATGGGTCCTAGGGAATCTAACCCAGGCCATCAGCCTTTACAAGCAAGTGCCTGTAACTGATGAATCATCTCTCCAGCCCACAGTAAATGATCTTTGAGAAAAGTACAGAGCTGTGTGTGCTTCTCTAGAGAAAAATGACAGGCTGTGCTTCTCTAGTATACATTTAAATTCCTGCATTTTGAAAATATATTCTTGGTGGCCTACTACAGATAATAATGCCCATATGATCTTCAATATTTTCTAATAGTTTGGAAAAATCCACTTTAATAAACCTGATTTGAGACTGGAGAGATTGCTCAGTGGTTAAGGCGTGTGCCTGAAGAGCCTAAGGACCTAAATTGGATTTGGATGCCCAAAGTAGCACATGCATCTGGAATTGGCTTGCAGTGGCTGGAGGCCCGGGTTATGCCCATTCTCTCTGTCTCTCTCTTCATGCTTGCACATAAATAAATTTAAAACCCTGATTTGTATTTAATTTCCTATTAGTATTAGGTCAGTACTATTAGTCATATTTCATGATATGGTGACTGCTTTGGGCGGGGGGAATGATCATAAGCCATACCCAGACAAGATCACAATTTTAATATAGCGTAGGTGCTAACTGCTTGACCAGCTACTACACCATCTCTTCTTCTGGGGTCACCCATTCCATGAGACACAATAATACTAAAATACTAATTAGGCCAATTAATAACTACAATGGCTTTTAAGGATTCAAGTGAAAGGAAGAGTCACAGGACTTTCACTTTGATTAAGCTTAGTGAGTTTTGTAGCCGGGTGTGGTGGTGCATGCCTTTAATCCCAGCACACAGGAGATAGAGGTAGGATGCTGTGAGTTTGAGGCTAGCCTGAGCTAGAGTGAGACCCTGTTTTGAAAACAAACAAACCTTAAAGTAGATCCTAGAGACATGATTTAATTCCTGAGATCACATGATAAATTTTAATGAAGAGTTATTTCTTATGAATGAGCCAAGAAAGCAGTTTCTTGAGACTGACTTTCATTCTGAAGGTGTTAGAAACATTGTTAAGCAGAACAGTTTGAGAGTATATAATTCTGACCGAAAAGTCTGTGGGTAAATGCTATCAAACAGCATCACGTGCTACAATGAAATCTTTCATGACAAAAGACAATTGGTGCAGAAAACTTCCTTGTTACTTAATGATGACTTACGGGCTGGAGAGATGGCTGAGTGGTTAAGGTGCTCGTTTGCAAAACCTAATGACATGAGTTCAACTCCCCAGTCCCCAGGTAAAGCCAGATGCACAAAGTGGCACATGCATCTGGAGTTCATTTGCAGTGGCTAGAGGCCCTGGGTGCCCATTCTCTCTCTGCTTGCAAATAAATAAATAAAAATATTTTTTTAAATGACTTGCTAAATGTTAGCAGCTTGAGGCTCTGATGATTATTAGCATTTTTAACAATATATTTTAAAATTAAGCCATGTACATCTTCCAAAGATATTATTGCATACTTAGTAGATTATAGTATAATGCAAAACCTATAATACATGCACTAAGAAACCTAGAAAAGGGAAGGGAAAGAAAGAGGGGGGAAAAATCACGTTGATTGCTTTATTTCAATATTCATTTAATCACAATGGTCTGGGACCAAACCCAGTGCTTGGGTTAGGTGTTGATGTGAGCAATATATCCCTGTGTGAGCCTATATGATACACATAGCAGCATTTAACCTCAGTCACAAATGACTCAAAACCAAATATTCCCATTCCACAAAGTGCCAAGTGCTCACTTGTTTCAACAGCTAAAGTAAAGAATATGAACTGCTAAGGGAAGCTGTGAGGATAGAAGAAAACACTGTGGTACATTACTAAACACTATCAGTACAACATGAATGGGTTTCAAAACATAATCTCAGGGCTGACAGCTCAGTGGTATAGCATGAAGCCCTGGGTTCAACCCCAGTATGAAACAACAAAAATGACAAACTGGGGCTGGAGAGATGGCTCAGCAGTTAAGTTTGCATGCAAAGCCTAATGACAGGGATTCGATTACCCAGTACCCATGTAAACCCAGATGTGAAAAGTGGTGCATGAATCTAGAATTTGTTTTGCAGTGGCTAGAGGCCCTGGCACGACCACATTTTCTCTCCTTGCAAATAAAAAATTTAAAATGACAAACTGTATTAATTCCATGTATAAAAAGTACAAGAACAGACAAAAACAAATCTCTAGTGATAAACATGGTTGGTTGCAAATGGGAGGAAAGATGGATAACTGGATGACCATTTTGGAGGAGTGATGGAAGTGTGGTATAATCTTAGTTTAGGTTGTGATTCTAAGGGGCTATATAACTGTCAAACCTTAGAACTAACTCTCCAGGTCTGAACATTTTATTATACATATGATGTATATTGACCTAAAAGATGATAGGGTTGTGAGGATGCTTAATTACTGGGATGGTTTTGTTGTCAGCTTGACCTGTTAGCAATCCACAGTAATACTGAGTGTTGTGTAGCAGATTTCCTCTGAACTGAAGAGAGAAAGGAGGGTCAGGAGATTCAGAAAATCATGCTAGCTAGAAACAAACATCCCTTCTTGGGAAGGTAGTGCAGGAAGGAAATTCCAAAGACTCAGGAAGTCAACAAGTCTGAGAAAGGGTTCTAAGACCCCACCCTAAGTCTATATAAAGGGGAAGGAAATCTCTCTCCTCCTGCCTGGCTGCTGGTGCTTGTAGTGACTTGAATGACATCCATCCTGCTCACCTATCCCTTTGTCAAGATTGGAACAAAGTTTCCTAGCCTTCCAGCCTGGACTAAAGACCAGCAGCTCCCCAGGAAGTCTTTAGGCCTTCAGTGCTGGATTGGGACTACTGAGGCATCCAGCCATGTGGACTGAGAGACTACCAGTTCCTTGACTCCTGGGCTTGCAGACTGCTATGAGCTAATCCAGTAAATCCCCTTTTTACTACAATTCACTCTATCAGTTCTGTTCCTCCAGAGAACCTGGATTAATACAATTAATTACCTTGTGGTAAACTTCTTGCAAGGAGCTCTGGGCACCCTCTGAAGCAGAGCCAATTGCTCGAGCATCACATTGTACGAAGGTCCCAGATGGGTCCATATGAAACCTGCAACCCCCATCCCACAAAAGAAAAGAATTAGAATTTTGAAATTCTATGTAACAAATGCCTCAGTTTAAAAAAAAAAAAGTATAAATGCCTTGCTCTGCAGCCAAAAAATAACTAATGAAACACTGAGGCACAGCTCCAAAAGATTTTCTATTTTGAAGAAACAGATCTCTTAAAAAGTATTTAATGGGCTGGATGTAGTGTCCTATGTCTTTAATCCCAGCACTTGGGAAGCCAGGGTAGGAAGGTCACTGACAGGCAGAGGTTAAGATTGCTGTTGAGCTTCAAAGCCAGCCTGGAACTAGAGTGAGTTCTAGGTAAACATGAGCTAGAATAAGACCCTGTCTCAATCAATCAACCAATCAATCAATCAATAAATCAGACCCTGCCTCAATCGATCAATCAATAGTGTTTAACAGGGCTTGAGAGATGGCTCAGCAGTTACGGCTGCTTGCTTGCAAAGCCTGAAGGCCTGGGTTCAATTCCCCAGTACCCATGTAAAGCCAGGCACACAAAGTGGCAAATGCATCTGGAATTTATTTGCAGGGGCAGGGGGCCCTGGCACACCCAAACTTTCTCTCTCTATACCTCTTATAAATAGATTGGATTAGATAAATAGATAGTTGCCAGGCATGGTGGCACTTGACTTTAATCCCAGCACTCAGGAGGCAGAGGTAGGGTATCACTGTGAGTTTGAGGCCACCTTGAGATTACAGTGAATTCCAAGTCAACCTGGGCTAGAGCAAGACCCTAACTCAGAAAACAAGAGCAAAATACATAAATAAAAATACATTAGTTATTGTAACACATGTATATGTATGAAAATGTCATTTGTGAAATTCAAATCTCTGTAGGCTAACCAAAAAATTTATTTAAAAAAAAAAAGGGAAGGGAAAGGAAGGGAAGGGGGAAGAAGGGAAGGGGGAAGAGAAGGGAAGGGAAAGAAAAAGGAAGGAAAAGGAAAGGTTCCTTTATTATGACAATATACAATTATGACACTTGTATTTGTCTGTTACCATCTGAAACATATCCCAACTATAGTAACAAGGTTACTTCTAATTCTTTTTACAACTAGCACTGGTTCCAACAGGGGAGTTCTACATGGGTCCCAAAATTCCATTGCTATAAACAGCACAGAATCACTGAACTTAGGTGGGAAGCCCTACTTTTTTCAAACTATAGTAATTTTCTCAGTTGACTTAAACTTAGTATTTTCCACCCCAAACTAAAGTAACCATCCTTTCCACTGAAAGCAGGAAAACTAACTGGCAAAAATGGTACTTACAACTGGGGTCCTTTCTCATCAACTCCTCCAAACAACAGTGCTACTCCAAAGGGGCGAGACTATAGTGAACCAAAAAGAAGAGGTGTTACGAGAAATGGCCACAAACAAGAGGAGTGAGGGGCTAGGAAAGATCTGTGCAGAGGACAATGTCCTACAGAACAGCAAGCATGTGTGACTAGCTGCACACTCACCATGGCACCTGGATCTGCATCTTCTTCTCCAAACTGCAGAGCCAGGTTAGACACAGCCTGGGTCACACTCTCCACTGTCATTGTCTCATTGTAGGTGAACCAATGGTTCTAGAACAGCAAAGAATGGTGCCTTCTCTTAAGAAAAGCATTAAAGCAGCCGTCACCTCACCACACTCTTCCTTTCCAACTGTAATTAGAAACTTAAAGGACAAGTGCCTCTTTCTTTTTCTCTTTTATTTTTGGAACAGGGTCTCACCGCACAGCCTAGGCTTGCCAATGTAGACTAGGGTGACCAGAATTTGTGATCCTCCTGAGAGAGAGGGAGAGAGAGAGGAGAGAGAAGAGAGAGAGGAGAGAGAGGAGAAAGAAGAGAGAGAGGAGAGAGGAGAAAGAAGAGAGGAGAGGAGAGAGAGAGAGAAAGAGAGAGAGAGAGAGAGAGAGAGAGAGAGAGAGAGAGAGAGAGAGAGAGAGAGAACCACACACATGCACTTAAGGAAGCTCTGGAAATAAGGATGGACTATAGGATTATTCCACTGAAAAAAATGGGTTAACTCCTAAGAGCCAAATACTGTTTAGTCTTTTCACAAAGCGACTATTAGTAATTGTTATTTTACCTTAAAGAGCCTATCTTAAGCCTGTTGGTGTTTATGTTACTTATTCTTACATAAGTACTGAAAGCAAATTTGCAAATAAGTACAAAAACATTTATCACAATTCTTTTTCTTACTAGCCTACTCTCCAAACCACAAATACTCAATTTAATAAATAAATAAAAGAAGAAAGAAACCAGCATTCCTAACCAGTATTGGTCACCTGGCAGGAGAAGCAACCAGAGGGAAAATGTCCTTAAACTATGACTACATCCTGGTTTGATGCCCCCATAGGAAGTCAACCAGGGAATAGGATGCAATACAACGCATGCTTTTATGTAAGGCAAACCCAGAAGAAGCACAAGACTGTCAGCTCTGTTGACCAGAGCTTCCTTAAAGCTACCAATGGTTGAATAGCTAGGTCCTCAACCCCAGGAAGTTACAACTGGGGGTTCTACCCAAAACATTCCCAACAGCCATGTCTAATACTGACACAGATACCTGCGTTAAAGCCCAGAGAGCAACATCCTCATTAAACACAGAGCTCATGCAGAAAAATAAAAGGGAGAGAAGATGCCAGTTTTACCTGTGTCTCCACTCTGGCTTTATCAATTAAAGTCTTAGCATCAGCAATTAGCCCACTCATGGCACAACCTGTAATGTAAAAGCAACAGTCACCCAGTGGCCAAATCCTTACAGAATGTTTTCATCCACTCAGCTATGGCAACAATCTCATGGCAATACAGCCAGCAGATTAGAGAGGAATGATGAGCACTAAACCCAAGTATAATCATCCACAATGAATAACACAGAAGCCAAGCAAACATGAATTTTCACATATTACATCCCTAAAATCCCCTCAGCAATTATGTTAGACCATGATGCACTTCTGAACTAAGCAAACACAACCGCATCTGGGAAGGTAAAGAAGCTAATCTCACTACAGGCTACAGTGGAAGACTTCAGAACAATAACTTTTGTATCCCAAGACAACTATTTGCTTATATTAGAAATCAAGTTGGCCTAACAGTCCAAGATGCCAGATTATGGCTGTAACTATTGCTTATATGCCATGATTCAATCTAAATCCACAGTTTCAGACCTACAGTGAAATTATGCTTCTAATACATCTACTTAGATATACCATTTTCTCAATTCAATTCCTTTCCAACCCATCTTCTTCCTTGGCCTTCACAACAAATCAAATTCCCAGTTCAATCTCTACCTGATTAAACTATCTATACTAGTCATTCCTCTTCATTTTTTAGGTACTGCCTGGTTGAAGAACTTTAGCACCTGATTTATGGATAAATATCCAGACTATTTTAAAAAATTCTTAACTGATTTCCCTGCCTCCAGTTTCAGCTTATTTTTCACACTATTATGAGAATGTTATAATTCTTATGGGATCATATTGCTTAACTGTTTAAAACTCTTCTTAGCAATGCAAAAGGAATAAGTTCAAGCCCTTTAGCAGGGTTAAAAAAAAAACCTTCTCTGATCCCTAAGCTCATCTCTTGCCATAGTTCACCTCCCAATCATACTAAAGAACTAAACCATTTATATTTTAGATCACATAGCTTTGCTTCCCTCACTTCAATACCAGACCTATAAAATCAAATTACTCTTTCAAGCAGGTGCCTTTAACCACTGAACAATCACCCTAGCCTTCTCTGCAATCTATCTACTTAGATACACCACTCTCAACTCAACTGATTTCCTTTCTTTCCCATCTTCTTTCTTAGCTTTCATGATGATCAGATTCCAAGTTCAATTTCTATCTGAATATAGTACTGGAAATTGAACCTACGGCTTTACACATGCTAGGCAAATGCCCCACCACTGAGTGACATCCATCCCCTCTTTTTACTTTTATTTTGAGACAGAGTCTCATCAAGTTGCTCAGGCTGGCCTTGATTTTTCAATCCTCCTGCCTCAGCCCTACAAGTAGCTGAAATTATAGGCCTGTGCCACTAGGGCCAATAAGCTCATTTCTATTCTTTCTGATAGAATTCTTTGCTATGCCCAGACACTTGTTTTTCTGGTACATACTTATATTTCAGAATTAAAGTCAACTCAAGCATCAGCCTGAAATCCTTTACTGAATACCCCACTTGTGATAGTTATATTGTTAACTTACCTGAATTTGCATCACTGAGCAGACTGAGGCAACACCACTCTGGTATGTCTGAGGGTGTTTCCAAAGGATTAACTGAATGGGAAGATTCACCCTGAACGTGGGTGGCACTAATCCATGGGCTAGGGGCTTAGATGGAATAAAAAGAGAAAGCCAGGAACTCATTGGCCCACTATGATGCCCTTACCACCATGATGGACTGAACCCTCTGAATCTATGATCCCTTAATTGTTTCTGTAGGTATTTGGTCATAGTAACACAAAAGTAACACCCACTACCACCGACCCCATACAAAACTCATTTTCCTCCCATATATCCTTACTATGCACACAGCGTGCTGCTGGAAGATAAGGACCACGCCTCTTCGTGTCAGCATCTTTGGCATCTAACACAATGTATGCTTTCTATTTGCTGAGTGAAAAAACTCTGATCTAGCCCCAAAAGTCAGCTGACTTAAGATACAGTAGACACAATGATCTAAATTGTGAAAAATGAAATGTTTCTATTATCTATGAAAGAGAGAATACCGAGAGCTCATACTTACTATGGTACTTGGTTCTTATGCCTTTAAACAATCCCCCCCACCCTGGCCCCCAGAAGTAGGTTTTGCTCTAGCCCAAGCTGACCTGGAATTCACTATGTACTCTCATGGTGGCCTTGAACTCATGGTCATCCTCCTGCCTCTGCTTCCCAAATGCTGGGACTAAAGATGTGAACCACCATGCTTGGCCAATTAATTGTTTTTGTAAATATTTCATTAATTGTGTTGACTAGATAGGTCAAAAAAATTTGGACAGCCAACTAAACCACCATGCTATAAATAATAACTATTCACCTTGTAATGATACAGCATCACCAGCCAGAGCACGGGAATTATACTAAAGACCAAAGGAAAGAGGGTGAAGGGACAAGGAAGATAACACATCTAAAACAGAGAAAGACTGTCCTGGTCAAAGTCTATAATTCTAACTCTCTGAACCTTACTCCAAAGCTCTTTGAGAATTACAATTTTTAGTGTACACTGTAACTCCCACATTTGATGATTAGCTCTGGTGACCTCCTACCAAAGTTACAATTATACATCAACAAAGATGCAGCCACCATAGAGACTAGCCCATGATTCAATCGTCACATATTTCAAGAATCATATCTGCCAAGGGCTGGGGTGTAGGTCAGTGGTAGAGTGCTTGCCTAGCATGCTCAAGAGTCCCTGTGTTCAATTCCACAAGCCACAAAAAAGAAAAATAACACAAAATATATTTAAGGCCAAAAGGAACTTCTGGTGGTAGGTTAAACATAAATGAATCCTATACATGTTTCCTACTCCTAAAGTCATTCCCATTGGCCTCCTACCTAGAAAATGACAGCTAAAGAGGGGATAAGACATGTGCCTCATGAACCTCCCATGGAGCATTGTAGAAGAATTAATCCAGGCCAGATCCTACAGAGCAGCTTCCCTCTACTACTTACCTATATGAGCATCAATCTCTACAATTTTCTCAATGCTACTAGGTTCCATGAGTGGGGAGGTAATTCTCTTCTCCACTGCTAGGCATACACCTTCTGATGTCTGGATGCCAATAGCTGTAGAACCAAGCTAAAACAAAGCAAAACAAAAACACGTTATAGGTCAAAGAAATCTCCTTGAGTACAAGCAGAAGCTTTAATTACTCCTACCTAGTATACAAAAAAAAAAAACAGGGACTACCCCAGTGAGTAATATAGTGTTCCTGCCAATAGCAAGAACATTTACAGAATTCTATGATTTTCAAGATAAAACCTGAGCTGGGGGTATAGCACAGTGGTGCAAAGCTTTCCTAGTATGTGTAAGTCCTTGGGTTCAATCCCCAGTACCAAAGCAAAATAGAAAAAAGTAAAGAGGAAGTCCAATAAGGTTTTTAAATCAATTTATTTATTTGCAAGCAGAGAGAGATAGAGAAAAAAGACAGAGAGACTGGGCATGCCAGGGCCTTCAGCTACTTACTGCAAATGAACTCTAGATGCATGTGTCACTTTGTGCATCTGGCTTTACTTGGGTACAGGGAAATCAAACCCAGGTGGTTAGGCTTTGCGGGCAAGCGCCTTAACCACAGAGCCATCTCTCCAGCCCCCAATAAGGTTTTAAACATATACTAGGCAAGTACTTTACTTCCGTGCCATACACCTTTCCAAGGCTTTTAAAATAATCTTTTAAAAAATCTTAAGTCTACTTAAAAATATCTTAAGTTTGTAAAATCTTAATCTTAAACCTGTATTACAGATCCAGAGAAAACAAGTCCAGATTGAAGCAGGTCAGAAGGCTCTCCAAAATTTAAGGTTAATAGTATACTTAGTCTAGACTACATTACATATCATAGTTAATTTCTGGTTATCAATTTGACAGAAATTAGAATCGCCATGGAAATAAATTTCTGGTCATGCCTGTGAGGAATGCTTTATATTAGATTAGCTGAGGTGGGGGGACCCACTCTAACTGTGGACAGAACCATCTCATGGGCTGGGTTCCTGGGAAAATGGCTTAGTGGTTAAAGGCACTTGCTTGTAAAGCCTGATAGCTCAGGTTCAATTCCCCAGTAGCCATGTAAAACCAGAGGCACAAAGTGGTGCATGTGTCTGGAGTTCATTTGCAATACAAACTCTCTCTCAAGGAAACAAATAAAAATAGTTTAAAAAATACTTGAATGTTTTGAGAAAGTACACATAACTTGAGGTTTTGAAGTGAATTATTATCATGTGTAAACTAAATTAAACTTTGTTTTTTTTGAGACAGGACTTCTCATGGCATGAATCTAGCTGGCCTGAAACTCACTACATGCAAGCCAGACTGGCCTTGAACCTGCAATGATTCTCCTGCCTCTGCCTCCTGAGTGCTGGCATTATAGGCATGTGCCACTATACCCAGCTAGACAAACTTTTAAAAAAGAATTAACTTTCCACACAAAATGTACAGAAATGGAAAAATAATTGTAAAACACAAAATGGCTAAGTTATAAGTACATAGGTTTTTTTTTTTTTTTGTTTTTGTTTTTGGTGCTGAGGACCCAACCCAGGGCCTTGTGCTTGCTAGGCAAGTGCTCATCCACTGAGCTAAATCCCAAACCCCCATAGTTCTATTTTCAAAAATACTATTTGTGAGCAGAGAGAGAAAATGGGCATACCAGGGCCTCTTGCCACTGTGAACAAACTCCAGATACATGAGCCACTTTGGGCATCTGGCTTCATGTGGGTGCTGGAGAACTGAACCCAGACTGGCAGGCATTGCAAGCAAGAGCCTTTTACCACCCGCTGAGCCATCTTCTCAGCCCCAAGAGATAGTTTTAGAGGGTTGCCTACCCTCACCCCCCTAAGGCCATTGTGTATGGGGAGAGGACAGGAACGTGGAAAATGGGGCAGAAATCTTTATCTTCCATAAAGAAAAGTGTGGGGATAATGCCTAACAAAGAAATATAAACCTGTGTTATAGCTATATAATGGTAAATGCCAAGAGCATTATCAGCTAAGTGTTTAAAGTACTGCCTCTGAGAAGCTAAAAATAGATGAGCCAAGCTTAAGGGATTGCTGTTTTCATTACATAATTTATAAAATGATTTTACCTTTTGACTCCAAAACTACATGCCTAAGAGAAAGTAACCAGAAACCATTGCCCAGAAAACTGAATACAACAGTTGTTCTGTATTTCTTGTATCTTTATCCTTGGCATGATGGTATGGATTGAACCCAGGGCCTCTCACATGCTAGCTCAGCACTCTATCACTAGCCAAATCCACAGCCCCCTTTCCGATTATTCACATTGCTCTTAAATCCTCAATCGAGCAGGACAGGACTGAATTCATATGTACCTTTTAGTTTTTTTCCAAACAGTGTCTCATGTTACTCAAGTTGGCCTCAAACTCCTATGTAGTTGAGGAAACCTTGATTGTCTGATCCCCTTGCCTCTACCTCCTAAGTGCTGGTATTACAGGCATTTCCTACTATGTCTGGTTTATTCAGTGCTGGGGATTGAACCAAGGCTTCGTGCATGCTAGGCAAGCACTCTACCATCTCAGCTACATCCAAGCCACTCAAGTTTTTCTAGTGGAGTGATTCTCAACTGGAGATCAAGTAGACTCTTGTCAATGTTCAACTGTCTAGAGACACTCTGGGTTATCAGAAGTGAATGAGTAAGTGCTACTGGCATCTAACGGGTAGTGGCTAACTAAGCACAGCATAGGACAGCCCTACACAGCAAAGATGTCAACAGTGTCTAGCCATAGTTATTACTACAAAATAAAGTTTTGGTCTATTAAGTTGGACCTCTAATTTCCCAATTATCAAAAAGGGAGCCAATATTTCTGAGACATGTAATTTTATAAACTATATCAAAATTCAAGAATTATTTAATCCTGACATTTCCCTCTAGATAGCATAATATAATTTTTTAAAAATTGTTTTGGTGTTATGTGTGAGAATTTGAGTGCGTTATCAATCCAGCTGTCTCCCCAGCTCTACAATCTATTTCAATTTTCTTAAAGAGGAGGAAGATAAGTGAGGGAGCATTTAAACTGAATCTATGCGGTATCTCTTGATTAGGACTCATTAACATAGTTAACAATGTCTAGATGCTTAAGATAATAATTCTGACATTATCCTGACTCCTACAGGCACTTTTTTCTACCTCTGCTGGCTATCTTAACCATACTATTCATACAGTACCGCCTAGCATCATTTCTATAGTGTGCCTATACATTCTCTAGGTTTTTCTGGATACTCAACTTAGTCTTCAAATTACTTTCTCATCAGCTGTTCATAAGCTGCCCTAGGAGGGCCAGGGGATGTAGCTCACCTAGCATGTCTAAAGCCCTAAATTTGATCCCCAGTACAGCAAAAATGGGAATGGTGGCCTACATTTGTTATACCAACACCCATGAGGTGAAGGCATAAGTATCAGAAGTTCAAGGTCATCCTCTACCACATCTAACATTGAAGGCTAGCTTGGGCTACATGAAACTCTCTCAAAAATCAAAAAAAAAAAAAAAAAAAAAAAAAAAAACAAAGAGCAAACAGGCAAGTCCAAAGTGCCTAATTCAGGTGGTAACCGCTCACAATGGTTAGGTCTTATCCCTACAGGTTACATGACTATCTCTAATTTAGCCCAATTTAAGACTTCAGTGAAGCCGGGCGTGGTGACGCACACCTTTAATCCCAGCACTCGGGAGGCAGAGGTAAGAGGATCACCATGAGTTCAAGGCCAGCCTGAGACTACATAGTGAATTCCAGGTCAGCCTGGACTAGGGCGAGACCCTACCTCAAAAAAAAAAAAAAAAAAAAAAAAAAAAAACTACAGTGATCAGATACTATTAACTCTAGGTAATCTAGAAATGACCAGCTCTAGAGATCTTGCATTCATGTGTGTATATGTGTGTGTGCGCCTATTGCTGGAAATTGAACCTAAGGCCTCATGCATGCTAGGTAAGCACTCTACTACTAAGCTGCAGCCCTTGGCATGCAGCCAGAGCAGAACTAATTTTTTAGCTGAGGCTTAAATTAACACTACAGCTTGAGTCCTGAGAGTCAGGCACTTGTAAGTGGTCCACCGAAACAATGCTTACACTATCATCAGTGATTTAAACTAGTCAGGATCTCCTTTCCTCTTTCACACACACACACACACACACACACACACACACACACTCTCTACCGTGTACATATGGAGGTCAGAAACTTTTCAGGTGTGTAGGTCCTTGCCTTTCACCTTGTTTGAGGTAGGATTGGTCATTGTTGTTATTATTCACCACTGCATCTGTCAGGCTAGATGCTCCATGAGCTTCCAGGAAATTCCTGACTCCACCTCCCATCTCGATATTGTATGTGCTGGAATTACACAGGCTACTGAGGCTTTTAGTTTTTCAGTGGGGTCTGGAAATCTGTGCTCAGATAATCAGGCGTATGGCAAGTGCTTTATCCACTGAACCATTTCCCCAGCCTTCTTTTCTAGACTCCATACAATCATTTCCCCTCAAAACATTCTTTCTAGAAGAGGTAATTTATAAACACAACACTTTTTCAGTTATGTGAGGATTATCCCATTTGAAGGTGTTTAAACAACTTATGTAGTCCAAAGGTAAATGAACAACTTCAGGAACCTAGGCTTGTGGTTTAATACAAGTATAAATTTCCATCATTAACTGTTTCAAACAGAATGAGCTAACTTTTGAAAAAAAAAATTCTGCTACAAGAACTAGAACCATACAAATAAATCTATTTACCAAATAGATGCTGCTTGGAGACAAGAAGTTATTCAAGAGGAGTGAAAGGTTGGGCTAATCAGTGATCCCCCGTCCTTGTTAGATAATTGGGACTTAATGTCTAAGTCTTACCCCAGAAAACAGAAATCAAAATTCCTAGGGTGGTAGGACCTAAGCATCCTTTTTCTTTTAAGCATTCCGATATAATTCAACACTATATCAAAACATTATAGATTCACATTTACAATAACCAATAACTGATTTTCTGTTAGATTTCTTTTTTAAAAAATTAATTTTATTTATTTATTTAAGAGACTGAGAGCCAGGAGTGGTGGCGCACGCCTTTAATCCCAGCACTCAGGAGACAGAGGTAGGAGGATCACCATGAGTTCAAGGCCACCCTGAGACTACATAGTGAATTCCAGGTCAGCCTGGGCTAGAGTGAGACCCTACCTCGAAACCCCCCCCCAAAAAAAAAGAGAGACAGTGAGACAGACAGAAAGAGAATTAGTATGGGTACACAAAGGTCTTCTGCCTCTGCAAACAAATTCCAAATGCATGTGCCACTTTTGTGCATCTGGCTTTATGTGGATACTGGGGAATAGAACCCAAGCCATTAGGTTTTGCAAACAAATACCTTTAACTGCTGAGCCATCTCTCCAGCCCTCTGTCAGATTTCTTAATATCCACCAAGTGAAAAGCTATTTAGATTACTCATAATTCAGTATGACATGATAACTACCTTTAGGTAGAGAGATCTTATTTTCTAATTTTTGAATTACTGGTTAAACTCTGTATTTCATTTTCTTATTAGATTATAGGACACATCTCAGTTTTTAGTAGCTACTTTATCACAACTTTATCAACAAACTACAGAGATGATCATTTACATGACTTATGTAATACAACAAAATTCAGAAATACAGGGGCTGCCTCTGACTTTTATAAACTTCTTCAGAACGAAACGCTACTTTAAGTCAGGTATGATGGTTCATGCCTTTAATCCCAGCACTCGGGAGGCTGAGATAGAAGGATCACTGTGAATTTGAGGTCAACTTGGGCTGCAAAGTGAATTCCAGGTCAGCATGTGCTAGAGTAAGACCCTGCCTCAAAAATGAAACAAAACAGGTCTTAAACTAGACACCAGGCATGGGATTAATCAGGAGTGGAATTAAAACTATTATAATAATTATAGTTGTTTAAGGGAAAGCTTTCTAACAGCATGGCTAAAACACATTTATTCTAAATGCTCTGCTAACAAAGTATGAGAATGTCATAACATTTCAAAAACTATGCTACTTGCTACTATACCTTGATAGCTTCAATGGCATATTCCACTTGAAATAATCTTCCTTCAGGAGAAAAAGTATTCACACCCCTAAAATTAAAAAAATGGAAAGTATCAGAAAAATGAGTCATATAGATAACTGAACTCAATTTCTTTGACAACTAGCTCAGAGGACTATAGATGCAAGCTGCCATTACTCTGCCCACAGGCTCAATTGATTTCTTTCTCTTCTCTCTCTCTCTCTTTTTCTCTTTTTTGTTTTGAGAGAGAGAGAGAGAGAGAGAGAGAGAGAGAGAGAGAGAGAGAGAGAGAGAGAGAGAATGGGCATATCACAGCCTCCTGCCACAGCAAATGAACTCCAAATGTATGCACCACTTTGTTGTGCGTCTGGCTTTACATGGGTACTGGGGAGTTGAACCTAGACCATCAGGCCATCAGGCTTTGCCAGCAAGTGTCTTTAACCACTTAACCATCTCTCCAGCCCGGCCAACAGTTTCTTAAGGCAATGATATCTATATAGATAAAGAGAACACTTCAGCCCACTTCCAGAAAGTCTTCCCAAACTGATCTAATAAGAAGAGCAAGTGATTTTTCTGCTTTAATCCTAAATCAACATGGATGAATCCTGAATCAATCCATCAATTCCTTTGCTAAGTTCATATCCCAAAGCTATCAGACGATTACCAAGAAAGTATGTTTTTTTTTACTATTTTATTTATGAGAAAGAGGGGCAGATATACATATATATGGAGAGACAGAGAGAAAGAGAGAGAGAGAGTATAACAGGGCCTCTAGCTACTGCAAACAAACTCTAGATGCATGCACCTTTGTGCATCTGGCTTATGTGGATACTAGGAATTGAACCTGGGACCTTAGGCTTTGCAGGCAAGCACCTTAACTGCTGCGTCATCTCTCCAGTCCAAGTGTGTTTTTATCTCCTTTCCATTATGTGCATGCAATACTTTATCTTTTTAATAAATGTCACAGATACATTTCTCTACCTAATTGTATGCAATAGTACTGTTATAATAGACTGGGATCTATGTAGTTACTGAAGCCTATCCTAATTTATTCACTCAATATTTATACCAGCTACATGCCAGACTGCTTTTCTCTTTTAAAACATGTGCCTAGCCGGGCGTGGTGGCGCATGCCTTTAATCCCACAGGTAGGAGGATTGCCGTGAGTTCAAGGCCATCCTTAGACTACAGAGTGAATTCCAGGTCAGGCTGGGCTAGCAAAAAACATGTGCCCATCTTTCCTTGCTCAGTGTTAGGTATAAACTTTTCAGCACACAATAGACACTTCAAAAATAATTGAATGAATGAATAAAAATTATTATAATCCTCGGTTTGTGGAGTCTGGATTTTATAACAGATTGCATATAGTACAGTGTTTTCTTTCCTTTTTATTTTATTTTTGAGACAAGGTCTCATACAGCTCAGGCTAACCTGACTCACCATGTAGCTGAAAATGACTTTGAATTCCTTGTGTATATGGTATGTGTGCATATTCATGTGTTTACAGAGTAACAAGTGTGTGCATGCCACAGCACATGTGTGGAGGTCAGAGACAACACTGAGTATTCATCCTACCTTCCGTTTTGTTTGAGGCAGTGTCTCTGGTTCACCAGTTTTCGTCAGGCTAAAGGGTGGATTCTCCTGTCTCTGTCTCCTTCCTCACCATAGGTGCACTGCGATTAGACACTAGCTCTACAACATCTGGTTTTACACAGGAGCTGGGGATCTAAATCCAGGTACTCATGCTTGTGTGGCAAGTGCTTTATTCAGTGAGCCATCTCCCTGGCCTGAACCTGACTTTGAATTCCTGATCCTCCAACTCTCAAGTGCTATGGTATTGTTTTCAACTTTTGTTAAACCAGAAACTTTTTTCAACAGAAATTTTATATAGAACCCCCCCAAAATAGAACAGCTAATAATAAAATTGGTACTTGCAGGGCATTCACTGTACTTCTGGTTTTGTAATAAGTTTTTTATAATGATTTAACTCCATATTCAAAGCCATCCAGTCACCCTGCAAAATCAGCTTCATCTTATACTGATCCCATTGTTTCCTTTTTTTTTTTGAAGTAGGGTCTCACTCTAGCCAGGCAGACCTGGCACTCACTCTGTAATCCAGGTTGGCCTTGATCTTCCTACCTTTGCCTCCCACGTGCTTGAATTAAAAGGAGTGCACCACTATGCCTGGCACCATTGTTTATTTTAAAACTCCTCCAGTCTCCCAGTTCCCCCAAAGCCAGAAAGTTCTGAATACTTTTTGACTCATCACGCCTCACCTTCTCCTGTATCTACCATAAGTCAAAGTCAAACCAGTTTACATCAGGTCTTCCTCCACAGTAACACTCTACTGTCCCTTCCATTCCCAATGTCCTCATTACCTTTCACCTACCTATTGTAATAGCCTCCTAATGTGTTGGGACTGCCCATTCCTCTAATCCAGGCAATTAATCTCTATAAAGCACAAATATGATTAGGTAACTTCTTAAAACAAAACTTGGCGCCAGGTGTGTTGTCTCACCATTGGAATCCAGCATTCAAGCACTCTGAGCATGAGACAGGCTAAAGACATGACTGTCACCAACATCAACCAGAACAACTAACAATAAACAACTGCCTACAGACTAAACCCCAGGTCCTTACTTTGTATTAAGAGCCATCCAGTACCTGGCAATACCTATTTTTCCCATACCTCTCGCTATTCCCATAATGTGCATCAGTATGTGTCAATCAAACTTTTTCAAACATGTACTATGATTTTCCACTGTCCCTCATCTATTTTATATTCTCTTCCTGAAATCTATTGGCTCTCACTGTAGTCACCAAAATCCTACTTTCTCAAAACCCAGTTTAATCATCAGCTCCTGTGTGACTGGACATTTTCCTTGACCTCCTAGTAAAGAATACAATTTTCCTCAACAGAATTTCCTTAATGGGGCTGGAGAGATGGCTCAGCAGTTAAGGGACTTGCCTCCAGTGCCTAAGGACCCGGGTTCAATTCCCCAGTACTCACCTAAGCACAAAGTGGCGCATGCATCTGGAGTTCGTTTACAGTGGCTAGAGGCCCTGCATACCCATACTTTCTCTCTCTCTCTCTCTCTCTCTCTCTCTCTCTCTCTCTCTCTCTCTCTCCTCTGGATCTTTCTGCTTGCAAATAAAATATTGAGAAAGAAAACGAACTTCCCTAATGATGTTAATACATGTGTCTCATGCTACAGTCACTTTTGTAAATGGTTTTAACAAGGCAGTCATGACTTTCTTCATTGCTGTTTGACCAGCACTCTGAACAGGGCCACTGCGAAACTGCAAGTACTTTAGCTAAACAAGTAAGAAAGGCTGTATTTGAGGTATTCTTGAGCAGACATAGGAACATTAGCAATCAATCCATATGTTAAGTAAACGATCACAAAGTCTAACAATGCCTTTTCTGATGACGATCACAACTTTCTCAAAACTCTTATCACCCAAAGAGGCAACATCATTTTACTTGATGGTAGGAAAAGATACCTGTTTTAAAACTTTACATTTATCTTCCAGGAGTCAGCAAATAGATGTAAAAGAAACAATTCCATTCGAGGTGACAAAATTTTGACAGTCAACAGATACTTGCCAGGAATAAAGAAGAAAGCTCCAAAAGCTACTTAGTACCAAAAAAAAAAAAAAAAAAAAAAAAAAAAAAAAAAAAAAAAAAAAAAAAAAAAAAAAAAAAAAAAAAAAAAAAAAAAAAA
>PVHP010003042.1:0-20677 GCA_004024765.1 Zapus hudsonius | reverse complement strand
AGGAAAGCCTTGATCAAGTGGACTCGGTATGGTAATAAAAGTTTCTAAGGGCCATTCTAAATTCTGATCCTTAATAACATCCTATCTCCGACAATACATGCGGGCGAAGCTGAAAGTGTGCACCCAGCATGCCTTACTACAAACTCATTCAGGAATCCAGTCACCTAACTTTTAAAAAGAAGAAGAAAAAATGAAGCAACAGTTACTTTGAAACGATGGACGAGGGAGTAGTGATCCCAACCTTCTCCAGACCCCCTCAGCCTCCCCCCAAGTACAAGCGCAAGCTTCCCCTTCCGCCCCGAAGCCGGGCCGCCGGGCGCCCCGGGAACCACGGATCCCCAGATCCGACCTGCCTCGGGCTCCCGGATCCTCAGGTCCGACCTGCCTCGGGCTCCCGGGGCGCCCCGGGAGGACCACAGATTCCCAGGTCCCACCTGCCTCGGGCTCCCGGGGCGCCCCATGACACTGCAGAACCCAGGCCGCGGCCGGGCTCCGGGCCCGCCCACCCCAATCCCGACCCAGCTCCTCCCGCCTCACCGACCTGTCGTACTCGGACCGGGTCAGGAACATGGTGAGGGCCGGAGGCGGCGGCAGTGGCTACGCGGCGATTCCGAGGGCCACGGGACTCCAGCAGCACCCTGCTCCGCCACACCGCCACAGCACCAGGGACCCCGCTCCTGTCTGGGCCTGCGCACGCCACCTCTTTAGCCCGCCCTCCCGCTCCGGCCTCCTATTGGCTGGTCGCAGTTCTCGCCAAGATGATTGGGACAACGCTTCCCCGCCCGACTTCCGGTTAAGGCGGGGAGGGCGGGACTAAGGGAGCCTTTCCGCTTTGTACCGCCGGTGGTTGCTAGGAGCGCGGGGAGCGGGAGGTAACGGGAGCCCGGCCCGACCCGGCCCGCGGGGGACGCTGGGTCTGGACGGGTTCCGAGCTGGTCTCGGAGCTCTTCGCTGCGCCCCCCGCCCTCTGGGCTCCGGAGCCGTCTTTGGGCTTGGCTGAGGGATTTGGGACTTGGGCGGAGACGGATGCGCGCTCCGGTGGGTCTAAACCCGGACACTGGGTGCTTCAGTCTACGTGGCTCCTTGAGCAAAGTTGGTAGGTTTTAGTCTTTTAAAAAGGTTTATGCATGGTTAAGGGTTTTTGTGTTTTTCTTATTTTATTTGCCAGCAGAGAGAGAGAGAGAGAGAGAGAGAGAGAGAGAGAGAGAGAGAGAGGAGAGAGAGAGAGAGAGAGAATGGGTGCATCAGGGCCTCCAGCCACTGCAAACGAACTCCAGATGCATGCGCCACTTTTTGCATCTGGCTCTACTTGGGTACTGGGGAATCGAACCTGGGTCCTTAGGCTTTGCAGACGAGAGTCATCTCTCCAGTCTCTGTGTTGTTTTTTAAATCAGATCTTCCTTGGATTTACGCACACCACTACCATCACCCCATACAGGTTTCAGACTGCTGATCCAGAACTCAGGACCCCAGATACAGATCGTCCACTGCTTTTTTCTTTGTTATTCGTGAAATATAAGTACCTTCTGTTTCCCTTTTCCGTAAAGGTAGAAGAGCAACTTCGTAGCGTCGTAGAAATCTTTTAAATGAATTATGTGTCCGGAAAAGACAGTTAAGTCGTAGCTGTCTGGAAATGTTTAATGGTTTAATGGCAGAGCGTTTGCCTGGCATGCACAAGGCCCTGAAAACAACAAAATAAAGTTATGGCAGCATTGTGTAGGCAAGTGTTGTTCAAGAGTACAAGTTTCAAACAAGATAAGTAAGTTCAGGAGATATGTTGTAACTAGAGTTAATAAAATATTGTACACTTAATTGTTAAGAAAGTAAATCTTAAACGGGGCGTGATGGTGCACGCCTTTAATCCCAGCACTTGGGAGGCAGAGGTAGGAGGATCACCATGAGTTCAAGGCCACCCTGAGACTACATAGTGAATTCCAGGTCAGCCTGGGCTAGAGTGAAACCCTACCTCGAAAAAAACAGAAAAAATAAAAATAAAGTAAATCTTATTCTCTATCCAAAAACTGCCAGAGGTGATGTACATGTTAATTTTATTTAATCACAATACATACGTCAAAACATTTTGAAAATTGTAAATGTACATTTCATTTGTCAATTATACTCTTAAGAAAGTGTAGAAAGAAACAGGTCATTTATTGGGCAGTATATGTCTGAAAGGGAAATTTCCAGCTTTTCATTTTGTTTTGTTCATTTTTTAATGCAAGTTCTCACTTTTAACCTGAACTGACCTGGAACTCATAGCAGTCTTGCTGTCTCAGCCTTCTGAGTACCGGGATTACAGGCATGTAACACCACACCTGGCTTCAGCTCCAGTTATTAATGTACCTCCATCAAGTCCTTAACTTCTCCTGGCCATGCTTGTAGGTCCTACTAAGATTTTGGTTTGTAAATTACCAAAGCATTTCAATGGTGGGGAAAAATTGAAATGTGCTTTTTGGATATTATTTGTTTTCCTCACCATTTATTTTCTGGTTTCCCTCTCGAATCCAATAGGAATTTAGTTTTGTGATTCCTAGCCTATCTGCTGCTTGACAGTAATAAAACTGAAGATAGGGACTGTGGATGGTTCAGTGCTTGCTGCATAAGCTGGAGGGCCTGAGTTCTGATTCCCAGCACCCACATCAAAGCCATATGCTAGTGCATTTCTGTAGTTACAGCACTGGGGAAGTGGAAATGCGAGGGTCTGGCTAGCTAGTTGTGATAGTCTGAATAGCTGTCCCCCAATAGAATTTATTATAATTGTGTTTATTATAATTGTGAATTGTCTCCAGCCTCCTGGCTGGAGGAGGTGTCACTTTGGCCTGACCTCCTGGGATCTGGCCCTGAGGTATTTCTAAATTGGATGCAAAATTCTAAGGATACATATGCAAAATAGCAGCCAGAACCCAGGTCTGGCAATCCTGCTGTTTTTTGTGAGTTGCAGTGTTAACAGTGTGCTCACTTGCTTCTGGAGGTGCTGGGCTTTGTCTCTGCTTGGATCTGTGGAAGGGGGCCAGCCTTTCCTTAACTTCCCCTAGATCTGTCACTTTAATAAGTACTTTCCTCCCCAAAATTGTGCCTGATTTGGAGATTCATCCTAGCGGCTTGTGGCTGACTACTACACTAGTCTACCTAACCAGTGAGCTCCAGGTTCAGAGAGACCCTATTTCAAAACATAAGATGAAGGGATTGAGGAAGACATCCACCCACACTCATCCATACGCATGCACCCATACACATACATAAATTAAATCCTTTCAAAGGAGTGAAGTTCTCATACTCACTGCAATTTTGATGAAGCTTAAAAATAATATGCAGAGTTGAGGATATAACTTAGTGGTAGAGTAGTTGCCCAACCTGCTGAAGCCCTGGATTTGATTCCGAACAGTAAACAACAAAAGGGAAGGAGGAAAGGTAGGAAATGCTAACTGAAATGAAATCCAAAAAGCCAAGTATTATATATTCTACCTATATGAGGGTCTAGAATAGTCAAATTCATAGAGACAAACAGAATAGAGATGAGGGGCGGGAGGATGAGGAGTTACTGTAACGAACACAGGTTCAGTGTGGGATGATAAACAGTTCTGGAGATGGATGGTGGTGATGGCCATTCAACAACAGTCACTGCTACTGAAACACACTTAAAAATGTTCAGGTAAATTTTATGTGCATTTTAAAGTTAAGGAAGGGGAAAAAAGAAATTGAAACATGAGCCCTTTGAGGAGCAGTACTATGTCTTACTCAGCCTACCGACATCTAGTAAATAAGTATGTATATATTTATTTATTTATTTTGTTTTTCATTTTTTTCGAGGTAGGGTCTGGCTCTAGTCCAGACTGAACTGGAATTCACTATGTAGTCTCAGGGTGGCCTTGAACTCACGGCGATCCTCCTACCTGTGCCTCCCAAGTGCTGGGATTAAAGGTGTGCACCACCACACCTGGCCCAATAAGTATTTATTGATTGAGCTAAACATTGTAATCACCTAGAGATTAATGTGTCTTGCAGAAGTAGAAAGCTTTTGATTGCTGGGATGAGACACAGGGCCTTGGGCTCATTAAGCATGTCCTCTACAACTGAGCTACATCCTTAACCCTGATTTGGTAGATTAAGAAAACTCAGTATTTCCTATTAGCATTCTGTTTAGTTAGAATGTTAAATGACCCCCATAGGCTTATGTGCTTGAACACTTGGTCCCTGAGGTGGTAGTGCTATTTGGAAAGGTTGTGGAACTGTGGTGGTTTGAATTAGGTGTCCCCCTTAAACTCATGTGTTCTGAATGCTGGGTCCGAAGCTGGTGGCAATTTGGGAATTGGAACCTCCTAGAGTCCGTATATTGGTAGGGTTGGGCTTATAGGTATTATAGCCGTCATCCCCCTTGCAGGTGTTTGGCACACTTCCTGCTGCTGCTCTCCACCTGATGTTGGCCAGGAAGTGATGTCCAGCCTCTACCCGTACCACATTTTCCCGTGCTGCCATGGATCTTCCCCTTGAGTCTGTAAGCCAAAATCAACACTTTCCTCTCATAAGCTGCTTCTGGTTGGGTATTTCTCCAGCAACAAGAAGATAACGGTAGCCAGAACCTTTAAGGAGGTAGATGCTTGATGAAGTGGTCACTTAGGTTAGGCCTGGAGGTTTTGTAGTCTGGCTCCACTTCCTGTTTGGCCTCTGCTTCTGATGTGACCAGCCAGCTTCCCACTTCTGCTGCCATTCCTTCCCAGCCATGATGTGATGTGTCCCTGGAACTGTAGCTGAAATAAACCCTTCTTAACTCAACCAGCTGTTTGTCAGGCATTCAGTTATAGCAATGAGTAAAGTAACTAATATATATTCTTAATTGTTAAAAGAGTTTTAAACAAAGTAAACAAAAATTTGTTGATCACAGCCTTTCTAAGTCAAATACTGAGAGACAAGAGGTAGAGAAATGTTAGTCACCTAGACATTAATAAAAATCCTATGTTCACCAAGAGAACGAGAGCTGTCAAACATGTTGGTACTTTTGGGGTCTTTTTATTTTCAAAGGTAGGAAAACAAAACCCTAAGTGAAAACTGTTAAAATTATTGAAGGGATGAAACAAGATCTAAACTATGTTATAATAAAGCGTGATTCTTTTCTACCTGTAAATTAAAAGCCTTGTCGTTCCACTGGAAGTAAATAGTTTTGCAAAGTTAATTGCCCAATATTAAAAATAGAGTTATGGGGCTGGAGAAATGGCTCAGCGGTTAAGGCACTTGCCTCCAGTGCCTAAGGCCCCGGGTTCAATTCCCCAGGACCCACATAAGCCAGACCCACAAGGTGGTGGCCCTGGTGCGCTCTCTCTCTCTCTCTCTCTCTCTGTCTCTGTCTCTCTCTCTCTCTGCTTGAAAATGAATAAATAAAAAATATTTTTAAAAAAATAGAATTATGGTGCTGGGGAGATGGCTCAGTGGGTCAGAGTGTTCGCCATGCAAGCATGGGTCCTGATTTGCCCATAGTTCCATTCCTCAGCACCCACATAAACAGCTGGGTGTGGCCATGCATGCCAGTCCTGTAGGGAGCAGAGACAGAATGGTTGTGTCTTGATGGTCAACCAATCTGACTGAAACATGTGGATGAGCTATTGAGGCCTCCTGACATTCTCCTGTGGCCTCTGCACGTGTGTGCTTATACATGCATCTGCCCACACACACTACATAACAGAATAAGATAATTTCCAGATTACAAAAAAATAGTTATTAGTAAATAATATATACAGTCACTTTGTGTCAGACATTCCTGGGCAAATGGCAGAAAATATGTGTGGAAATTAAAAAAAATATTTTATTCATTTTCAATCACAGAGATACAGACACAGAGAGAGAGAGAGAGCACCAGGGCCACCACCTTGTGGGTCTGGCTTATGTGGGTCCTGGGGAATTGAACCCAGGGCTTTAGGCACTGGAGGCAAGTGCCTTAACCTCTGAGTCATCTCTCCAGCCCTGTGTGGAATTTTAAAAGTAATTTGAAATCAATTGAAGCCTCTGCTCTTCCTAAGTATTGTGTTCTGCAAATCCATCTGTCCACATTTATCTCTAGCAGCTACAATTTGTTATTTACATAAAAGACATTTTAGATTTGGCTGCTTCCCTGTATGAGATTTTTTTACCTCAGTCATTTTGTAGGAATATTTAAAAATAACTCAAGGCTATTAGGAGTTTTTTCTAACTTTTGATATTTTTAAATTATTTATTTATTTGAGAGAAAATGAGAGAAAGAGGCAGAGAGAGAATGGGCATGCCAGGGCCTGCAGCCACTGCAAATGAATTCCAGACACATGTGACACCTTGTGCGTCTGGCTATGTGGGTACAGGGGAATTGAACTTAGGTCCTTCTGCTTAGCAGGCAAATAAATGCTTTAACTGCTAAGCCATCATTCCAGCCCCTAACTTTGACCTTTAAAAAAAAATTTAGGGTCACGCTCTAGCCCAGGCTGACCTGGAATGTAGTCTCAGGGTGGCCTTGAACTCATGCCAATTCTCCTCCTCTGCCTCCTGAGTGCTGGGATTAAGGTGTGTCCCACTATGCCCAGCTACAAATACTTTTATTTATTTTTATTTGCAAGCAGAGAGAGAGAAGAATGGGTGTGCTAGGGCCACGAACTCCAGATGCCTGTACCACTCTGCATCTGGCTTTGTCAGTACTCAGGATCAAACCAGGGTTGTTAGGCTTCCCAGGCAAGCACTTTAGCTGCTGAGTCTTCTCTCCAGCTCCCTTTACTTTGATTGTTGCAAGTCCTTCTAGAGACAGTAAATGACCAGTCCTGGTGGACAACTGAGCATGAGCATCACAGGAGAACTAATGCAGAGTCAGGGCTCCATAGTTTGGGGCTTCTCTAGTGGGCCTTTGCTTGAGGACACATGACCAATCTATATGCTTCCCCCCAATGCTTTGTTTCCTTCCCTTCATCCACGTCAGCCTTGGATCACAGTCTGCAGGCTCCCCCATCTCCCCTTATCTTCCAGATGTTTTCCCTAATATGTACTTTACAAATTGTTATGTGCACAAAGTGGTGCATGCATCTGGAGTTTGTTTGCAGTGGCAAGGAGATCTTGTCATGCCCATACTTTCTTTCAAATAAATACACTTTTTGTTTAAAAAAATAATATTTGCTCTGCAGATGTGTATATTTTCAAAGCTTACAGATGTGGTCTGCCCCTCTATTGTAATAGCTATTGTCCTACAAAAAAACACAGGAGTTGCTCTTACCTCTTTTCCTGGCTGACAGACAGTAGGTAAATATGAGAACATGCTGGATAAAGGGGGAAAGAGATTATATACAAAAGAGCTGAATATATTAATGTGTGGACAGAAACCAAGGGAATATTCCATAATTGAATTTTGAAGTTGCATGATTAAGTAGACTGGAATATAAAACTATAATCAGGACTCATTAAGAGATGGGGAGATGCTTTAGTGGTTAAAGGTGCTTGATTACAAAGCCTGCTAGGCCAGGCTCAATTTCCCAGTATCCACATAAAACTGGATGCAAAGCGTTGCATTCATCTGGTGTTTATTTGCAGCAGCAAGAGAACCTGGTATGTATACACACATACATTATATAAATAAATATATATTTTTAAGATTCATTTCCAGGCATGGTGGCACATACCTTTAATCCCAGCACTTGTGAGGCAGAGGTAGGAGAATCCTCATGAATTTGAGGTCAGCCTGCGACTACATAGTGAATTCCAGGTCAGCCTGAGCTAGAGCAAGCAAGCAAGCAAGAAAGAAAGAAAGAAAGAAAGAAAGAAGGAAAGAAGGAGGAAAGAAGGAAGGAAGGAAGGAATCATTGATTTGAAGGCTCTTGTTTAGACACAGGGTTTCCCACCCTGGCAAGGACTAGGGGATGAAAGTCACTTCTGTAGGAGTCAAAGAAACCTAGAGAAAGTGATGGTCAGTGCTGAACAAAGTAAAAATTTCTGAGCTGCCTTGATATGTGACAGGGAATAAATGAATAAAGTGATTGGGAAATTAGATGTGCGGCCAGATTATTATGTCTCATGGAAGGACCTAGAATAGATACTATTCACCAAGGCCATTAAAAATGTCCTGGGCTGACAACTGGAAAAGCAGTGATAGAGCTGGGGCTCATTCATAACTCACTCCACTACCCAAGTAGTGGAGGCCCAGCGGTGGTGTCTATTCTCTAGATTTTGGGAAACACAATTACCATAAAGACAAACAAGGTCTGGCAAGAGAAGCAAACACTATCCTCCCCACTTTGGCCATCTATTCCAGTAGAGTTTTATATCGGAGGTGTGACAGGTTTGGAGTTTGTTACTGTTAATTCTGTGTCAGTTTGTCTGGACCATAGAGTTATCAGATTTTTGTTTTGTTTTTCGATGTAGGGTCTTGCTCTAGCCCAGGAACAAATTTTAATCTAAGCGAGGCATGGTGGTCCACACCTTTAAATCCCAGCACTCAGGAGGCAGAGGTAGGAGTTTGAAACCAGACTCAAGCCTGGGACTCCAGAGTGAGTTTCAGGTCAGCCTGGGCTAGAGTGAGACCTTACCTCAAAAAAAAAAAAAAAAAAAAAGTTTTTTTTTTTTGTTGTTGTTGTTGTTGTTGTTTTTAATTCTAGGTGCATCTGTGAGAGTGTTTCTGGATGAGATTAACACTGGAGCTGGTAGTCCCAGTAGAGCTGATTGCTGTTCCCACCCCTTTGTGGATGGGCCTGGGCAAATCAGGGTTGGCCTGAACAGAACAAAAAGGCTAATTAAAAGGGAATTCCTGCCGGACGATTTGAAGTGAAACTTTGGTCTTTTCTAGTTTTTACACTTGATCTGAAACAGCTCTTCTTGGGTCTTAAGATTTCCAGGTTTCCAGGCTTGCCCTTAAACCTCCTGGTTCTCAGGGATTTAGACTAGGGCTGGAATTAGGCATTGCTTTTCCTGGTTCTTGTATTTTCCAGCTTGTTGGCTACAGATCTTGGGGTTTGTCAGCCCTCATAAACATGGGAGGCGATTCTTTATAATCTCTCTCTCTCTCTCTCACATACACACACACACACACACACACACACACACATACACATCCTCTTTCATCTCTACTTCCTCCTCCCTTTACATTTATCTTGGTGGTTTTGTTTTTCTGCAGAATCTTGAGAATCTTGACTCATTCAGATTGTGGTACTAAGAGTTAGGTGCTGCAATAATTCTTAGGAACAGCTTGGAACTGGAATTTGGTAATGGTAGAAGCTTTAAGAATTTTGAGGTCCATGCTAAAAATAAGGACATTAAAGCAAATTAAAATGACATCTTAGGTGGAAATAAGGAACTGGAGCAAAGGTGATTCTCATAATATGGCAAAAAACTTGTTTAAACTATTATCTAGTGTTTTTAGGAAAGTGGAAGAAGGAATTGTTAGATAAAAAGGAACTCAAACTTAAAGATTTAAAAAATTCATGTGCAGTAGTGGCATGAATGTTATGCAAGTAACCATCCACTTTCTGATTGGATTTGAGGTCCACTCTACAGAAGGGAATTTGGCCTGACTAGGGACATAGGCCCTGGGGCAACTGTACTACTGTGTCTGTGCTAAATAACCAGCATGTCAAACTGCCTTCCAGATATATTTGTTCCCATAGATATGTGCTGATTAAAGCCTTGATCACAAAAATGTCTTACTACAGTGGGCAGAGAGGTTCATGCAGAGATGCAGAGCTTGCAAAATTGTTAAGAATAACTTTTGTGTGCTCAGCCTCAAACAGTTGTCTAAGCCACCCTCTCCAAGGTTCAGAAAACCTTGCAGAAGGAGGAGTAGGATCTCATTTCCCCCCTCCATGAACACGCCCCAATGACCTAAGACTTCCCACTAGATCCTATCTTGAAGGTTTTACAACCTCCCAATAGTACCATGAGCTAATAATGACTGAGCCTTTGGGATGGCTTAAGACCCAAACTAAGCACTCAGCCAACCTATGTTGCAAAAAATAAAAAAGTATGTTTCTTTTAAAGAGAACACCAGGGCCTAGGGTGGTAGCTCAGTGGTTAAAGGTACTTACTTACAAAGCTTCCAGTCCAACTTTGATTCTGCAGTATACATGTAAAGCCAGATGCACAGTGGCATATGCATTTGGAGTTTGTTTGCAGGGCAAGAGGCCCCTGGCATACATTCTCTCTCTCTCTCTCTCTCTCTCTCTCTCTCTCTCTCTCTCTCTCTCTCTCTCTCTCTCTCTCTCTCTCTCTCTCTTTCTCTCTCGATTATAGACCATTCTGCTATGAGCATGCACTATGTTTTTGAGGAGGGGAAATGATCCCTAAGGCCTCTCAGAAATCATCAGGGTCATCACAGTGGTTTCAACAGACCCGATGTCCTGTAACTGAAGCCTTAGGGTCAGGGTCTCCCTGAAGAGCCACAGGGAAGGATGCTGATCAAACAGACCCTCAGGAGTGATACCACTTCACAGTGGGCCGCCAAAGAGGATCGTTCTCAACCCTTGAAATTCAGAGGAAGTTGCCTTAAAGTTTTGAAATTGGAGCTCATTACCCCACCCTACTTTCCTTTCTTCCTTTCATGTCTCCCATTTGGAATGGGAATGCATCTCCCACTACTGTATTCTGGAAGCCCATAACTGACCACTGCTACTAGAGAGGAATTTTTTTAGATGAATCCTTCCTAAATCTCACCTATACCTTACTTGAATGATATTTAGAAAAAACTCTTAAAAATATTTTATTTATTTGAGAGGGGAAGGGAGAGAAGGTGTGCCAGGTCCTCTAGCTAATTCAAACTCCAGATACATGTGCCACTTTGTGCATCTGGCTTTATGTGGGTACTGGGAAATCGAGCCTGGTACTTTAGGCTTTGTAGGCAAGCACCTTAACCACTGAGTCATCTCTCCAGCCTGTAGAGAAAACTTGACTTTAAAGTTTTACTAAATGAGTTAAGATGTAGGAGTTCTTGGGATGGGATGAGTGTATTTTGCACATGAAGGCACAAGTTGAAGGATAAGGGATAAAATATATAAACTTAGAGATTCATGTGTTGAATCATTCAGTGAATTGCTATTTAATAAGGCCTTTGGCAAGTTTGTATTAGATGAGGCCTTGGGGGTATTTTACCATAGAGGACATGGTTATAAGACAACTATCGACAAGCCAGGAAAAGAAACTTCACCATAACTCAAACATGATGGCATCCTGATCTTGGACTTGTAACTTCTAAAACAGTGAGAAAATAAACTGTTGTATAAGCCACAGGTCTATGGTATTTTTATGGCAGGCCAAGCTAGCTAAGACAAGTTATGGCAAACCCAATAGGAAAATCACAGTGTGGTGTCTGGGATTCTGGAACAAGGCCAGGCTAGCTACTAGTGTCTATATCCTCCACAGAAACAATACTTACCCATGTGGCACCATGAACCCATGTGTCCAGAGCTGCTTATTATGAATCTCTTGGTTCAGATGGACCCGGTAGCATCTGCTGTAGATGGAAATGGCACATCCGGGATGCATCTCAAGCAAATCACAGAGCATTTGTAACCTGCATGACCAAGTAACCCACACTGCCATGCCACCTACCAAAGCTGCACCAATACCATTACCAACGGAAGAAGGATAAGGCCTGAGTTTGATTCATGGATGGGTCAGTTTAATATGTGTTTAATATGTATAATGCTGCATTATAATCACTTTTTTTAAGTGTCTTGGGCTGGGGAGATGGCTTAGTGGTTAATGGTACTTGCTTGCAAAGCCTATAGTCCTGAGTTTGATTCCCCAGCACCCATTTAAAGCCAGATGCATAAGTGGAACATGCATATGGAGGTCGTCTGCAGTGGTAAGAGGCCTTGGAATGTTCACACACACACATACACATATGAAAATAAAAATGTTTTTAAAAGTGTGTCCTTGTTTCCTTTTTATTGTTCTGAGAAGGTATGTCATCATGGCTTCAGATTGCTTAAGCCTCCTGAGCTAGGACTATGGACATTTATTTATTTTAATTTTTAGATCGTGTGGTGGTTTTGAATGGCACCTTAACTGCTGAGCCATCTCTCCAGCCCCAACCTTCCAAGGCTTTATCATAAGCCATCTTAGAACCAGAATGATGGGCACCATTATGGGGTGAATGTGTTCTCCCAGATCCAAAATCATAGGTTGAATTACTAACCCTTTAAGGCTCAGAAGAGCGTAATTTGGAACAGGGTTATTGCAGATGTAATCAGGATGAAATAAGAGTAGGCTGCACCCCAATTTCAATAGGACTAATGTCTTTATAAGCAGGTGCCCATATGTAGACAGGCATACAGGGTGAATATCATGTGAAAATAAAGGCAGAGATTGGAGTGACACAACTTTATGCCAAAGATTACCAGGAATTTGCAAACCACCAGTAGTTAATAAGAAAGAACATGGGGCCAGTTCTTCACAGGCTCAGAAAAACCCAGCTTTGCTGATTCCTTGATTCAGACTTGTAGCCTCAGGAAGTAGAATGCATTCATTTTTATTTGTTAAGGCAGCACTAGGACATGAATGCTGACACACTAATGGAATGGACACAAGGCAAAGACGGAGGCTTTGTGTTGGCTGACAGAGCATGGACTCCAACTCTGAGAGAAATCAGGTTACCCATGATCTTAATCCTGTGACTATTAATGCCATAGTTTGAGTCTGGAATAGTCTCCGAAGGCCCATATGATAAAGGTTTAGCACTATTGGAAGGTGTGGAAACCTTTAAGAGATGGAGCCTAGTGGGAGGTCTGGGGCATGTCCTTGTAGAGGACTGAGACAATGGTGTCTTCCTCTCTCTCACTTTCCCATGGTGATTTGAGTGGGTTTTGTTTGTTTTGTATTCTGCCATGTGTTCTCCACCATGTTGTGCTGCCTGACCATGGATCTGAAAGCAATGGACTGAATCCTGCAAAGCTGTGAACCAAAAGCAATCTTTCTCTTTTCAGTGACTGTAGCTGAGGTATTTGGAAAACTAATACAATCACAGGCCAATTCTGTACCCCAATATGGCACCATTTAGTGACAGGTGGACTACATGGAGTTTATTATATGGGGCACTGGCTCCTTCTCACAGTGACAGATAGCTATTCTAGGTATTGGTTTTCTTTCCCTGCCCAAAGAGCTTCAGCTAGCCCTGCTGTAAAGGAGTTTAGGTATGCTCAACCCACAATCATAGAATCCTATGAGGCACAGCGTCCAACAAGGTTTATGTGTAGAGAGCTATGTGATGCCAGAGTGGGTCCAGACCATAGGATCCACCCAAAAGAATCTGGCCTCATAGACAGCTACAATGACTTTGTAAAGGCCTAAGAGAAGTGCTGTTCAGAGGCAACTCTGAAAGAATTCAGGGTGTGTAATATACATTGAATCAGAGGTCTTTATGACCCAGTGAGAGAAAGACATGAGTCCACCAACCCAAGGTCGGACCTTCCCTGCCAAAAACCCAATAGAGGATTCTGCAGGTCCTAGTCCTCAAAGGGGCTACACTCTAGTTAGGGAACACAGCAGGTGTCCCATGGGGCCTGGTAATGACCATCTGGTAGAAATACATGGCGTGGGTAAGTGACCCTGGTCAGTAGGAGGAAGCAGACCTGTTCAGTGCCCACATGATCCACTTGGGTGTCTCCTAGTATTCCTGTGCCCCACTGTAACTGAATGAGCACACGTTCAGATTTCTCTAGAGGAAAGGTTTGGCTGACTGACCACCAGATAGGTGACCCAGACCTACTAAGATGATGCCTGAAAATAAGGGGAATTTAGAGTGGATCATAAGGGAGATGGAGAATCAGTACCAACTACGGCCTCTGAGATCAGTTGCTATAAAAAGTCCCACTAACTTTCCTCTTGGTGGTTCCCTTCAGGAAGAGAAACAATGAGAAACCTAGAACCGCTTCTCAAAACCTACACAAACAGTAGCCCTGTGGTTCACAAGGAGTGACTTATGGTTAGAAAGTAGTCTTTTCAGACTTCCTGTTTGGGATCAGAGTCATTGATGAACTCAGCTAGCTACTCACCTTCTGGATCCCACGAACTATTTCTTTTCTTTTTTAAATATTTATTTATTTGCAAGCAGAGAGAAAAAAGAGACAGAGAGAATGGGCACAACAGGGCCTCTAGCCACTGCAAATGAACTCCAGATTCATGCACCACTTTGTGCATCTGGCTTTACGTGGGTACTGGGGAATGGAACCAGGGTTGTTAGGCTTTGCAAGCAAGTGCCTTAACCACTGAGCCATCTCTCCAGCCCATCCTATTCCCCGAGAGCTATTTCTAGCCAGTGACTAAGCATAGTAGAACGCTAATTCAGGCTCATCCCTGCAAGACTTAGGATCCATGGTAGTTTGGATATAAAATGTCCCCCGTAGCTCCATGTGTTTGCTTTAAGCCTCATACTCAATCTCCAGCTGGTAGAGCCTTTGGGAGGTGGAGTCTTGCTCGAGGAGGCATGTCACTGGGGGTAGACCTTGAGGTATGCTAGCCCAGCTCAAACCTAGTACTCAGACTACTTCCACCCAGATATTGCAAGATATGAGTCAGCTTCCTACTCACTGCCATTCTTTCTCTACCATGATAAAACTTCTCCAAACTAAACCTGAAATGAACGCTTTTCTCTGCTGCTTCTGGTCTGGTGTTCTGTTCCAGCTACCAAGAAATAACTGCAACATAACCCGATTAATAGCCCACTCCGGTTAGGAGCTACACACAAGATTGGAGGTCAGAGGAAATTTTCAGAAAGGAACAAAATAAAGCTGGGCATGGTGGCACACGCCTTGAATCCCAGAAACAGTAGGTAGATGGATCATCAGGACTTCAAGGCAAGTCTGAGCCACAGTGAGTTCCAGGTCAGCCTGGGCTAGTATGAGATCCTGCCTCAAACACACACACAAACACAAATATAACAAAAGAAATAAAAACAGGTATCAGTGAAACAGACTGTAGATATATTAGAGAGAAACCCAACCTAAAAATCATCTAAAAGATAAAAAAAGTATAAATTCAGTGGGGGGGGGAGGGTGGCACATGCCTTTAATCCCAGCATTTGGGAGGCAGAGGTAAGAGGATCACCATGAATTTGAGTCCAGCTTGAGACTACACAGTGAATCCAGGTCACCCTGGGCTAGAGCAAGACCCTACCTCAAAGGAAAAAAAAAATGTATACGCTCCTAGCAAGACTAATCAAGGAAAAAATGGGGCCGGGCGTGGTGGCATACTCCTTTAATCCCAGCACTCAGGAGGCAGAGGTAGGAGGATTGCCATGAGTTCAAGGCCACCCTGAGACTACATAGTGAATTCCAGGTCAGCCTGGGCTAGAGTAAGACCCTATCTTGAAAAACCAGAAGAAAAAAAAAATGAAAGAAAACATTACCAATATTGGCAATACACAAAGCAACATCACCATCGGGTCTTATAGACATTAAAAATATAAGAGGATATTATAAAAAGCTTTATAACGTGATAATTCACATAAAATGAAAATTTTATTATAAACAAAACTTATCAAGACTGAAACAAAAATAAGTAGAAAATTTCATATTCTAAAGGAACTGAATTCATAATTTAAACCATCCTACAAAGAAAACTCCAGATGGCTTTGCTGGTGAATTCTTTCCAACATATATTCTGATTTTAGAAAGGTATAAAAGGCATATTCACACTTCCTAATGCTTATATATTACTCTATTTGTGGCTTAACATCACCCTGTTTTCATGCATCATTCATTGAGCACCTATGCCTCAGGATATGATGTTAAATATTTTAGATACAACAATGAATAAAATAATTTCTTTGGTGGAGGGCAGAAACTGACATCTGAAAGAGCAGATACATAGATGGAGTGAAATGACTGTTAATAGAGACATTGTGAAGAAATATGAGAGGCGGAGATAAAATCCACAGAGAGACTGTTTTGGGGGGGAATGAGGAAACAGACACTATGTCATCTGGTATGGGTATTTTAAAAATCAATCTTCCTTCCTTGATTTCCCCCCTTATTTCTTTAGAATTTTTTTTCTATTTCTCAGAATGCTGTCCTTGGTTTCTGTTTTTTTACTCTCCTTAAGAAATTCTCTCCCTTCTCACATTTGTCCCTATCATATGTGAGTGAGTCAAACATTCCAAAATCTATGTCTCCAGCCTCCACCTCTCTATTGAGCCCCAGGCTTTAAAATCCAAGTATCTACAGAACTCAGCTATACTTACCTCATTCTTGCACAGTGAATATTTCCTCCCTTCTGGAAAAAGAAAGAAAAAACACCCCACCCCCTTTGATGGCATGTGCTTCTCCAGCTTCTGCACTGTTCCTTTGCTCCCTGTTATACAGTGAAATTTCTCACTTTCTGCTGTATCCTAATCTACCCAATGAGGCTTCTGCGCCCATTGCTCTTCTGAGACTGCTTTCATCAGGGTATCAACTGCCTTCTTGCCGTCTATCCAAGTCTCACTTACTTGACCTAAATAGCAGCATTTGGCCAGCCGACCGTTTCCTCCTTGAAAGACTCTCCTCACTGGCTTATGCATTTTCTTTTTTTTTTTCAAGGTAGACTCTCACTCTAGTCCCAGGATGGCCTTGAACTCAGGGCATTCCTGCTATCTCTGCCTCCCAAGTGCTGGGAGGGCTCAACATGTGTTTTCTTAGCCACTCTTAAAATCTTCATTGGACCTTTCTTTACTCAACCTTTACATGGAACAGTGGTCTATGGTTTCCTTCTTGGACTAATACCTGGGCTTTTTTTTTTTTTGCTAATACTCTTATTCTTCTTGCATGCATATGTATGTGTATTCACACATGTGTAGTTGCATGTGGCTATCATGAGTGGGAAGGCTAGACTTCAACATTGGTGGCTTCCTAAGTTGCTCTACACTGTGTGTTTTGAGACAGGGTCTCACGGAACCTGAAACCAATCTAACTAGACTGGCTAGCCAACAGGTCCAAGGATCCCGTTCTGCCTCCCCAGGCGGACAGTTGTACACTGCTGCCCCCAGCTTTTACAGGGGTTCTGGGGATACAAACTTAGGTTCTCATATTTGCATGGCAAGTTCTGCATTGACTGAGCCATCTCCCCCATCCTGCTTATACTCATTTCTTAGGAAAATCTCAACCTAATTTTATCATTTGAAATATCACTTACATGTCAGTGATTCCAAAACACATATCCCCAACCTCAGCCTTTCCCCTAAACTCCATTAATCTCTGTTAACTTTGCAGGATATTATCTAAGCACTTCCAAAACTAAGCTTTGGTTTCCTGCTTTACATTATTCCCTTGTCTTTTCCATCTCCGTCATTATGATGGTTGATCCTTGTCATCTTGACTGTGTTTAAACCTATGAGATAGACATCTGGGCAAGTCCGTGAGAGCATTTCCAGAAAAATTAACTGAGGTGGGAAGACTCATCCTGAATGTGAGCAGCATCATCTTATAGAGTGACTCTCTTTGAGTCAGGAGATATTTATCCAAACTAAATAGAAAGGGAAAAGAAGAAAAAGCCACTGAGCACCAGCACTCATCCGTCTTGACTTCCTGGCTGTGGACACGATGTGACCAGTTGCCCCATAGTTTTGCCACTATGTCTTCCCTACTGTGATGCACTAAACCCTCAAACTGTGAGCCAAAACAAACCCTTTCTTCTTTAGCTTGCTTATATCAGGTATTTGTCACAGCAGCGAGTCATGCTCATCCCTCAAATGTCATGGTGGCTGCTGTGGAAAGAATCGGTGGATTGAAAGAATATAGATATGAATAGAAATGCTGTAGTAGTACCTGCAAAGGGTGATGGTGGGCCGGGCGTGGTGGCACACGCCTTTAATCCCAGCACTCAGGAGGCAGAGGAAGGAGGATCACCATGAGTTCAAAATCAGCCTGAGACTACATAGTAAATTCCAGGTCAACCTGGGCTAGAGCAAGACCGACCTCAAAAACAAACAAATAATAATAAGAGTAAATGAAGGTATGAGGAAAATATATTTTCACAACTGAGTGGCCAATGAAATCATTTATTGAAATGGATTTGTCAGAATGAGGGTCAAAGGAATGTAGCTAAGGCTATATTATATACCTGAGACAACTAAGTTAGAGATGCTTGAATGTGAGACATGTAAAGAGGTGTGTCCGACAGGTAATTGAATGTAGGGGTGTGGATTTTAGAAGAGATGTCTGTGCTGGAAAAATAATTGGGAGTCCACAGCATACAGATGGTATGTAAAGCCATAAGAATTGTCAAGAGAGCCCAGGGAGAGATTGCCACGAGAGGAGTCTGTCTGATGTGGAGTTGAGTTGAGTTGAGGTAATGAGGAGATGAACCCGAAAGGCCACAGGGACCTTAAAATGGTCCAGGATAATGGCACAAGATGAGAAAAGAAGAAGGCTATAGGCCAGGTGCATGCAGGTTTTCAGAGATGGAGGGAAAGTGGCCAAGAGTGTGGAGGATAATTTCATTGGGAAGGGAGAAGAGCTGAATGGATAAATGACATAAACCTCAAAAAGAGAGATTTTTTTTACAAACACAGAGGGAGCAATGAGGAGGAACAGCATAAATTTCTCCCTTAACTATAGCCTATGTTTCAGATAATAACAATCTGCAAGAATACCTCTGGATTTTGCAAGTTAAACATGAAAAAAACTACATCTCTGTTTTATCCGATTAAGCTAGTCCCATGGGGCTTTGGCAAGGCAGGAAATCTGGCTGAGTGAGAGCGAAGGGGTGACAGCAGGGCATGGATGAGAGAGAGGAAAGAACAGACTAAGCATTTAAGTGGCAGGTGATAAAGGCACAGTAGTACAGAGGCAGAGGAGACAAAAGGAGGAGGAGCTTGAAGAAACACCCCTGATGTGGCTAAGTTCAATCACATGTCTAATGATTCAGTCAATCATTTTTGAATAAGGACATCCCAATAAAACTCCAAGGAATTTCCTGGTTGGAAGTGCACTGACAACGTAAGAGAGGGCATGAACACTGGTCATTCAAGACCCTCCCAGATCTTATATGTATATATAAGGCCATTTGACTGTCATCAGGGGCTAGGAAGATGGTTCAGTTAGTAAAGTCTACCATAAAAGCATGAGGACCCAAGTTCAGGTCCCCAGCACACATGTAAAAGCCAGGCTTGGCAGTACATGCTTCTTGTCACACACCTCTAATCTCAGCAGTGAGAAGGTAGAGATAGGAGGAGGATCCCTGGGGTTCACTAACCTGCCAGTCTAATCTAAATGGTGAGCTCCTGGCTCATGAGAGACCTCATCTCAGAATATAGGTATACATTTCTGTGGTGATTTGATTCAGGTGTTCCCCCATAAACTTATATGTCCAGAATGCTTGATCCCCAGCTGGTGGCATTTTGGGAATTGGAGCCTCCTGGAAGTGTGTTGTTGGGGGTGGGCTTATGGGTGTCATAGCCAGCTTCCCCTTGCCAGTGTTTGGCACATCTTCCTGCCGTTGTTTGCCTCCTGTCTGTAAGCCAGAATAAACCCTTTCCTTCACAAGCTGCTTTTGGCCAGGTTCTTAGTGTCAGTTACGAGACACTGACTGCAACAATTCCTGAGGAATGACATTTGCAATTGTCCTCTGACTTCCATATGCAGCTCCCCTCCACACACATGAACACATGTGCACACACATATAAAAAATTTTAAACTGTAATCACAAGTGTAATGCTTTCCTGGGTTTTGTACATCATTCTTGTAACTAATTGAACCTGAGGTAGTTATCGGAGCTTCTGAATTTTAGCCAACTGGTCAAAAGTCTTGGATCCCCAGATGGTGGCTAGCAGGTGAAGGCCAGTCTTGCTTCAGACTGTGCCCTGTGAAGTCTGACACTAACTCCAGATAGCTAACATCGGAACAGAATTGCAAATGGGTTTGGTCTAAGAATAATAGGTAACAGAGAATCCTATTAAAACTGACTTAAAAAAAGGAAACTTATAATTGGAAAGAAGAAGGGATTCAATGGAGGGTAGATTTGAGAGGGGGACAATGGTGGTGGGGAGGGAATTGTGATTTATTGTCATACTTATGGAAGCTTTCAATAAATAGTTTTTTTTAAAAAAAGAAATTCATTGCTGCACACTGTTGAAAAACCCCAAAGCATATGGCTTCAGGCATGGATTGATCTGGCAGCTCAAAAGATATTAACAGGACCTATTTTATTTTATTTTTTTAGATCAGTTTTCTGCTCTGCTTCCTTGGCTTCATTCTTAGCAAACTCTCCCTGGTACAGGATGGCTTCCAAGAGTATTTGAAATGTGCTAATAGACATATCCAGTTGATGGATATCCAGATGTATGCATGCGCATACATCTGGAGTTCATTTGTAGTGGTAGAAGATTCTAGCATGCCCATTCTCTCTCTCTTTCTCTCTCTCTCCTTCCCTCCCTCTTTCTCTGAGGGTATCTATCTCTCAAATAAATAAAAATAAATAAAATCTGGGTACTATTGTTGATATAATAAATATTGTAGAAGCAATCAGTATTGCCCACTAAAGAGTCTAATTTGTATTTTCTGAATTGACTCCCCACTTTGAAAATTAACTACTATGATGTTAATATTGAGTGTCAACTGGACAGGATTTAGAATCACCATGGAAACACACCTTGGAGCATGTCTATGAGTGTGTTTCCACAGAAATTTAACAGTAGGAAGACCCACCCTGAATGTGGATGGCACCATCCCACTGGGAGTTGCAGGCCAGCCAAGCAGGGCCCTACTCAAAGCGC
>PVHP010003041.1:0-82347 GCA_004024765.1 Zapus hudsonius | reverse complement strand
TGGAGTGCTTAATGCTAAATGTGACATCATGCCCTTCAAGGCTCAAGGGATATTGCAGAAGGAGGAGCTGAAAGAATGCAAGATCTGGGGCTGAAGAGATGGCTAAGTGGTTACAGCATTTGCCTGCAACGCAGAAGGACCCAAGTTCGAGTCCCCAGTGCCCATATAAAATCCAGATGCCCAAGAGGGTGCATGTGGCTGGAGGCCATTCTTTCTCTGTTGTGCATCTGGCTGGAGGCCATTCTTTCTCTGTCTGCCTCTCTCTCTCTCTCTCTCTCTCTCTCTCTTTCTCTCCCCCCCCCTCTCTCAAATAAATAAAATATTGAAAAAAAGAATGCAAGATCTGGAGGCTAGCGGGGAATAATTTGTGACCTATCAATGGCCATCATTTCATGACCTCAAAACGGCTGTCATTACCTCACAAGACCATAATATGGAGTTTATCAACATTTCAACATAGATAATGGAGGCAGGAAACAGCAAAATACTGAATAGAAGGAGTACAGTGGAAGACAGGAGGGGCATGGGGATCAAAAGGCATTAGGAGGGGAGTAATCTAGAATTAGATTATGTTCAAGTATATAAATTATCAAATAAATACATAAAGAGGGCTGGAGAGATGGCTCAGCGATTAAGGCACTTGCCTGCAAAGTCTAAAAACCTGGGTTCGATTCCCCAGTACCCAGGTAAAATCAAATTCACAGAGTGGTGCATACATCTGTAGTTTGTATGCAACAGCTAGAGGCCCTGGTGTGCACATTCTCTCTCTCCTTGCAAATAAATAGAAATTTATTTAAAGAGAAATTTAAATACATAAATCTAGAAGAGGTACTAGTTGTAGGAAAATTGTCAAAGTTTTTTTTTTAAGGTCAATGTTTCATTCCAGTTTGAGAATGGCAAGGTTGCCCCTCCCCTTGCCGTATTCAGCAACGCTTTGCCAATCGTGTGTTCTGTGTGGCCCACAGGCATCTGGGGTCCCTAGAGGCAGACCTTAATTCCCAAGCTCTCTCTGTGGAGCGACCACACATCTGAGATCTGGTTCTCAGGACATTTGATGTCTATCAATTCACAAATGGAGAAACAGATTTGGGGAAGATAAATCACCCTAAGTTATAAATGCAAATACTAAGTTCTTCTTTTTAAAAAAAAATTAAATATTTTATTTACTTGAAGATGAGAGAGAGAGAGAGAGAGAATGGGCATGCCAGGGCCTCTAGCCAGTGCTAATGAACTCCAGACACAAGTACTTCCTTGTGCATATGGCTTCATGTGGGTCCTGGGGAATTGAACTGAGGTCCTTAGGCTTAGCAGGCAAGTGCCTTAACCACTAAGCTGTCTCTCCAGCACATAAATCTCTTCTTATTGATGTAGGGCCTCAAGCATGCTAGGCAAACGTTCCACCATTGAGCTACATCCCCAGCTCTAGTTTCTTTTTCTTTATTATTACTATTATTAGTTTTTGTTCTGTGCTGAGGATTTGCTTTGTGAGGTAAGGTTTCACTCTAGCCCAGGCTGACCTGGAATTCTCTATATAGTCTCAGGGTGGCTTTGAACTCACAATGATCCTCCTACCTCTGCCCTCCCTCCATTCTTCCTCATGATGACCCCCTTTTTACCTGTCTCTAAAACCGCAGGCTTTATTTCTTTTCTTTGATACCTTCCCCATTAGCAAGCATTCTCTCTATTGTAATAGTATGAACAAAATCACTTTGCTTATTGACTAGTGCATTCACCTAGCCCACTTATCTGCTTTATTCTTTAGCATAAGGAATTTTACAACAGGAAGTTGATATGTAAATCTAATAGATGGGGCTGGAGAGATGGCTCAGTGGTTAAAGGCACTTGCTTTCAAGGCTTGATCTCCTAAATTCGATTCCTCAGTACCCAAGTAAAGCCAGATGCACAAAGTGGTGTGTGCATCTATTCATTGCAGTGGCAAGAGGCCTGATGTGCCCATTCTCTCTTCTCTCTCCTTGCAAATAAAAAATAAGATATTTTTTAAGAAAGAAAATCTGGGGCTGGAGAGATGGCTCAGTGATTAAGTTACTTTCCTGGAAAACTTAATGACCTGGGTTTGACTCCCAGTACCAATGTAAAGTCAGATGCAGAAAGTGGTGCATGTGTCTGGAGTTTGTTTGCAGTGGCCAAAGGGATGCTCTCTCTCTCTCTCTCTCTCTCTCTCTCTCTCTCTCTCTCTCTCTCTCTCTCTCTCTCTCTCTGCTTGCAAATAAATAAAAATAAAAATAGGGGCTAGAGAGATGGCTCAGTAGTTAAGGTGCTTGTCTGCAATTTAATGTCCTGGATTCAATTCCCCAATATCCACATAAAGCTAGATGTATAAGGTGGTACATGCATCTGGAGTTCTTTGCAGTGGCTAGAGGCCCTGGCACACCTATTCTCTCTCTTTATATATCTGCCTCTCTCTCTCAGTAAATAAATAAAAATAAAATTATAATAGAAATCTGGGCTGGAGAAATAGTTTGGTGGTGAAGGCACTTGTCTGCAGAGCCTAATGACCTGGGTTCCATTCTCCAGGACCCACAGAAAGCCAGATGCACAAGGTAGAAAGTAAATCTGGAGTTCTTTGCAGTGGCTAAAAGCCCTGATATGCCCATTCTCTCTCTCTCTCTTTTCTCTATCTTTCTCTGCTTGTAAATAAATAAAAATAATTTTTAACATAAGTAAAAAGGAAAAAAGGTGGGGCCTGGGGACACAGCTCAATGGTATAGTATTTGCCCCATATGCATGAAGTCCTGTGTTCAATCCCCACAGGGCTGGAGATACAGCTCAGTGGTAGATCACTTGCCTAGCATGTGGGAGGGCCTGGGTTCAATCCCATGCATCACATGGAAGAAACACTACCACCAACAATAAAAATAACCAAAACAAGGCACTGTCTTAGCCAAACAAAATAATAAAAGGTTAAATTGCTACTTAAGCACACCAAAAAAAACCCAGTTGACAGAGAAATATAGTGGAAATAATTCCTTATAACAATTAGAATCCTTACTCTGTATTGGTGCTGAAGGTTAGGGAGTGGAAGGGGTGGGGCTTGATACAGGAAATGAGTAACATCACTTCCTGTGGTCCAGGAGCTTCCAGCCTTGCTGGGGAGACAAATGCATAATCTGTTAATTGAACTATATAATTCCAATGACACATATTATAATAGACATGAACAAACTGATTTATTTAGTCAGGTTGTGAAGGGCCTTGAATGCTCTACTAGGGAACTGGATTTCATCCTTCCCCAAGTGAGTATCATGAATGGTTTTATAGCCAGGGTATGACATGAGTAGATAGATTGCAATTCTTAATGTATTGTGATTTACATGTTTTATATAGAGTGTGTAAAAATCAATAGCTTTAGCAACTTTAAAAAACTAATCCTCTCTAAAACAGGCTCAAGTCTTATTTCTCTTATTAAATATACTCGTGCTTAGGAAGGAGTTTATTAGGAAGACATGGACACAGATCTGGAAGCTTTCATAGATGTATGTGTAGCTCATTCAGGGCTCTGAGTTAGGCGCACCCTTGGGCCTCAGAGACTCAGGGAGGCCTCCAGGAGGAAGTAGGTAGGAGGAAGCAGGCTGTTGAAAAGAGGAGGGAAGCGAGGAAGTAGGTGAAGAAGCTGGAATGTGTTGATGAAAGCAAGAAGCTATGGGCAGTAAGGCCTGGGGTGGGTCAGGGCCAGAAGGCAGAGAGCCCTGTGTGCCAAGTCAAGGGACTTAAATCCTCCCTGAATAGAATTAACAAGTCATCAAAGGCCTGGTTTATAACAGTGATGACTAAATCATGGTAGGTACAGATTGTTGTGGACTGCAAAAAGTTATGGAATAAGAATGAACTGGCCAGGCGTGGTGGCTAACGCCTATAATCCCAGCACTCAGCACTCGGGAGGCAGAGGTAGGAGGATGGCTGTGAGTTCAAAGCCAGCCTGGAACTACACAGTGAGTTCCAGGTCAGCCTGGGCTAGAGTGAGAACCTACCTGGAAGGGGGTAGAATGTATTGTATAACTTTAATTCTTTCATATTTTGGTAAACATTTCATTTATATGTCATTCAATCAAGTTGGTTGTTGGTAGTGATGGTCAAGTCTTTTATAAATCTGATAATTTATTCAGCTACTTAATCTTTTTGTGGGGGTGGGATGTTTTGAGGTAGGGTCTCACTCTAACCCAGGCTGACCTGGAATTCACTATGTAGTCTCAGAGTGACTTTGAACTCACAGCAATCCTCCTACTTCTGCCTCCCGAGTGCTGGGATTAAAGATGTGCACCACCACACCTGGCTCCAGCTACTTGATTTCAACAAAATTTACAAAAATTTAAATATTTGTATTTGACACTCACAGTATGGTTGCCCCAGAGTCTTTTGTGACTGCAAACGTAATCCAGGAGCATGAACCACTTTGTTTATCTGGCTTTACATGAGTACTTGGGAATTTAACTCAGGCCAGCTGGCCCTGCAAACCAGCGCCTCTAACCACTGGACGATCTTCCCAGCCCTTAGTTTAAAAAAATATTTACTTATTTATGAGAAAGAGTCTCTATGTTGGCCTTGAATTCTTGATCTTTCTGCCTTGGTTTCCAGAGTCCTGGAATTACCGGTATGCATCACACCCACTCCGGTGCTGAGACTTGAACCCAGGACCTCAGGCCGTGTAGGCAAGCCCCCTTCCAGCCTCTTTCGTTATGCACTTATCTGTGTCTTCCCTTTCTTTCCATGTCCGCAGTCAGGAAGGCGCTGCGGTAGATAGAGAACATGGACTGGGAGAAACGTTTTATCTCTAGGTTCACTCCAGGACGCGGGAAGAGAGCGGACCGCACCACCCGCTCCCCAGAGCAGCACGCGCACAGCCGGAGTCCCGACATTCGGCAACGCCCCCTTTCCTGGGTTGGCAAGGCAACTGATGCCTACACCGGCCAATCGGCGAGCCGCTCACCTCCGGGGGCGGGGACCCGACGACAGCCAATGGGACGCGAGGCAGGTGGTTCTACGGACCAATGGGTGGGTGGCGGGGCGGGCTTACGGCGAAGGGCCGGCGGTGGGAAGATGGCGGCGGCCGCGGGGCGCTGGTCGGCGGGGGACGGCTCCCGGCTGCTGCTGCTCCTGCTGTGGCTGGGGTCTGGGCCGGGGCCGCGGCCGGGGCCGGTCGGGGCGGGGCAGGCGTTCGAGTACTTGAAACGGGAGCACTCGCTGTCGAAGCCCTACCAGGGTGAGGCGGCCCGGAGGCGGGGCGGGGCGGGGGCGGCGGGCCGGAGCTCCGGTACCGCCCGGGGTGGGAGGCCGGGTCCCGGGCCGAGACTGCGGCCGCAGGGGGTTCGTCCTCGTCGCCGCCCTGGAGGGGAGCCCAAGTCCCAAGGGTCGGGTTCCGCCCCCCTCTCCGAGTGAGCGCTGGAAGTTTCTAGTAGGTCTAGGCTGGAATCTCTGCGCGCCCCCGCGGTCGGGTCCAGGAGGGACCCCGGGGAGGGATGGATGCTGGGAACCCGAACGATGGAGGAGGCAGCTTAGCTTTGCTCTGTTGAGGGTTCCCAGGCCCCTAGGCGCAGCTCTGAGCACAAAATTGATAACAGGTACTTAGGAAGAGAAATTAGTGCACATAGATTAATGCAAGTCTGTGATAGGGTCACAGGGAACAACCAAGTTAAAACGCATTATTACTAGTAGTACAAAGATACTCATTTAGCAGGTGCCTTGCATACCCCCGTGCTGGTCTCTGCTAACCCTGTGAGTCAGAAACCAGTTTTCACTCTGAGGCTTTTTTTTTTTTTTTTTTTTGAGACAGGGTCCCTAGCTGGCCTCAAACTGGGTACAGAGACAACCATGGCTGACCTTGAACAGTTCTGATATTCTTGGATTACAGGAGTGTGCCACCATGCCTGGTTTATGCAATACTGGGAATTGAACCCAGGGAGTCTCTTTATTTTTTTTTTTTTATTTTTTGGTTTTTCGAGGTAGGGTCTCACTCTAGCCCAGGCTGACCTGGAATTCACTATGTAGTCTCAGTGTGGCCTCGAACTCATGGCGATCCTCCTACCTCTGCTTCCTGAGTGCTGGGATTAAAGGCGTGCACCACCAATCCCAGCGAACCCAGGGATTCATGTATACTAGGTGAGCACACTACCGACTGAGCTATATCCCCAAGCCCACTCTAGAGGTCTGATTGCCATGGAGGGATTTTAGTTTTATACTTGAAGGATTTTTTAGAAAAGTGTGATGAAGCACATAGGCTACAGAATCATTCTCTTTTGGTATAACTGAGGAAATCTTTGTTATTTTATGGTCTAAAGTTCACTTGGATGTTAAATGGGAAGAATGGATCTGAGCTATTGTTACTGTGGCTTGCATAAAGTGATGGCTCAGATGTGCTTTGGGGGTCTCAGGGAAAGGAAGCTGTAAAGGCGGTAAGGATTTAAGATTTATGAGAACCCTGATGTAGTGGCAAGTACCTGTAGTCCCAGTGACTCCAGGGGCTGAGGCAGAAGGAGTGATCGCAAGAGTTCAAGACCAGCCTGGGCAACATAGTGGGACCCCCATCTCAAGAAAAATTGTTAGAAAGTGGGGCATTGGTATGAAAGAGACAAAAGGACCATCACTTCAGCTTTGGAGGCTTTTGAACCAGTTGATGAACATGAACTGATGTGTTTCCTCCCCGTAGGTGTGGGCACAGGCAGCTCCTCGCTATGGAATCTGATGGGCAATGCCATGGTGATGACCCAGTATATCCGCCTTACTCCAGATATGCAGAGTAAACAGGGTGCCTTGTGGAATCGGGTGGTAAGAACCTTTCTCCTGTGTTATGACCCTGAATGTCCCAAAAAGCTCAGAAGTGACAATGATTTTACTTCATTTTATTATCTTTTTTCCAGTGTTCAATCTTCTGTAGCTATCAGGGGTCCTTATATCAGAGATTATGGTGAACTTGATAAAGAAATCAGATATTTAGGGAAATGTTCTCTATTGCCCTGTTATAGCAAATAATTCATTTTCATTTGTTTCCAGAAGTATCTTTAATTCTTGATCGACCCAACAGTGCCACTTCTTGGGGTTTAACAGCTCTTAATTAATTGCTTTGGTTTGTAAAGCAGAAGACTACACTTTTATTTTGGTGGGGTTTTTTGTTTGCTTGTTTGTTGTTTATTTATTTGCAAGCAGAAAAGAGAAGAGAGACAGAGAGAATGGGCACTCCAGGGCCTTCAGCCTCTGGAAATGGACTCCAGATGCATGTGCCCTTTGTGCATCTGGCCTTATGTGGGTGCTGGGGAGTTGAAGTCTGATCATTAGGCTCTGCAGGGAGGTGCCTTAACACCTAATTTTTTTTCAAGGTAGAGTCTCACTATATAGCCCACATTGTCCTTGAACTTACTCTACAGTCCAGGCTGCCTCAAACCTGTGATCCTCTTGCCTCAGCCTCCCTACTCTTTGAAATTTAGAACTGAGAATGGCCATGCATTTGTAGTTTCGGCTGCTTGGCAGGCTAAGGGCAAGGAGGATCATTGGAATCTAGAAATTCAGTGCTACCTGGGCAACATAGTGGGTCACTGCCTCACAAATAAATAAATATAGTCTCAAACTTTATCCTGTCATCTTCCCTTGTTTCAGTTTCAAAGTCTTTAGTTGGTTTTTTTTTTTATAAGAAAATTACTCTGAGATATTAGTCATTTTACTTGTCCTTCTCTGGACTTTTTCTAGCTACCTTGTCTTCCTTGAGGTATGCTGGCAAGAAGTGAACACCTGGTGTGGCTGTACGGTGATTTTATACAAGTGTAAGATGATCTTTTCTTTTTAGTTTCCAGGCCCCTTCTACATCTTTTATTTTGTCTTTTTCCCCCCCTTCGGTGCTGTGGACCAAACTCAGGGCCTTGTGCTTGCTAGGCAAACGCTTATCCACTGAGCTAAGCCCCCAACCCCATATAAAAGATATAAATCTTTTATAATCATGTTACTTTTGGGAGATGACTTTTGATGAATCCTCTTGGATTCATAAGGGGGAAAAAATCTCACTTTTATGTGTGGTTTTGTTTTTTTTTTTTTTTCATTAATTGCAGATAAAATTTGTAAAAGACAACTATTTCTGTTCCCTGTTCCTTTTCTGTAGCCATGAATTGTAGAGGGACAGAGGGAAGAGAACTTTCTCTGTGAGCTGTCTGCACAAGCTGGCTCCGTAACCTAGACGGGAAAGCTGAGCTTATTTTGGTTACAGAGTTCCAAGCATGGTAGAAAATGTCAAAGCAGTTGACAGTTGGATTCTGATCCAGATCAGTCACATACCCACTGTGAGCCCTGGGCAGGTTGTTGTCTATTTCCTCACCTGTCAAATGAGAGCTTCCTAATACCTGTTAGACTTGCCCACTTGGGTTGTTGTGAGAATACCAGAAGATAATAGACGTGCAAAGACCTTGCAGAGTTGGGTTGGGGATATAGCTCAGTTGGTAGAATGCTTACCTGGCATGCACATAGCTCTACATTCAGTCCCCAGCGCTCATCAAATAAATGGAGCACAATGCCCCATAATCCCAGCATGTACTCTAAGCATTTAAGAGGTAAAGGCCGAGAAGTAGTAATTCAGAGTCATCTTAAGCTACATAGTGAGTTTGAGGCCTGCCAACTCTTTAGAGCACTTGATTAGCCGCTTGCCTCCTTCTCAGAGTTTGGTGCACAGTTCCAAAAAAGGAATCTGAGAGGCCCCACCTCTTTTATTTTGAGTTACACAAGACTCTGTCTCAAAAAAAGGGGGGAGGGTTTGATGTGGTGTTGCATACCTTTAATCACGGCAGAGGTAGGAGGATCCCTGTGAGTTCGAGGCTACCCTGAGATTAGTGAATTCCAGGTCAGCCTGGGCTAGAGCGAGACTACCTTGAAAAATCAAAAAGAAAAAGAAAAGCGGGGCAGGGGGTGGGGCTGGAGAGATGGCTCAGCAGTTAAGACACTTGCTTACAAATCCTAATGACTGGAGTTCAGGTCCTCAGTACCCACATAAAGCCAGATGCACAAAGTAGCACATGCCTTTGTAGTTCATTTTCAGTGGCTGGAGGCCTTGGCATACCCATTCTTTCTGTTTCCCTTCTATCATTCTCTGCTTGCAAATAAATAACATATTTTAATAAGAAAAGACTTCGTAAAGTTAAAATGGTCACAGAAATGCATGCTGTTACTACACCTGCTCTTAATGTCATTGGCGGAGCTCATGTGGATTTTTACATGATTATGTTCAGGGCTTAATATTTTCCTGCTGTTACCCTCATGCTCTGTGTTTACATTACTCTTTAGCAGCACTGATTTAGGATCTGCTTCTTTTGTCCCCTTTCCAGATTCTCTGTTGCTTACATTCTTAGCAGAATGAGCTAAGGCATTATTTCTGAGTTGAGTGTAGGCATTTGTCTGTGCAGTAGTTTTCAAGTTTGGCTGTCCATTGGTGTTGATGCCTGGATCCCAGTCCCAGAGATTCTGGTTGAATTGGAATAGGGTACAGCTTGACCTTTGGGATTTTCAAAAGCTCCTTAAGGGAAGCCAACATAGAACCATGTTTCAGAACCACTACTAAGCATTGCCTTGAGCAAAACTATAGCAGTATGCTATCTAAGACCAAGAGTCTCACGGTGGGTTTCTGACTGCCTTTTTTCTAGGGCTGTAGTAACTTCCTAATGGCAACCAGTAAGTTAGCTTTCTGCCACTGACATCTCTGCGCCCTGAAATCTAAGTGAAATGGCAGAGATAAGACATGAGACTAGTCATATCAGAGTATGGTAAACTATTGGAGATGTCAGGGCTCCCTATGAATACAGAAGTATCCAACCTTTGTTCATTTTGACTTTGTACTCCTAATTTCTGGAAGATACTCCAGAAATTAAAAATGAAAACTGGAGTTGGGCATGGTGGTGCACTCTTTCAATCCCAGGCAGAAATAGGAGAGTCACCTGAGTTTGAGGCCACCCTGGGACTACAAAGTGAACTCTAGGTCAGCCTGGGCTAGAATAAGACCCTGTCTTGAAAGGAAAAAAAAACCTGAAAATGATCAAGCAACATGTTGCTTGAGGCCTAGGAGCAGTCTTTTTGGAGAGCCCAACTGGTCTTCCTGTTCCTTCCCTGCTTTTTTTTTTTAATATTTTATTTATTCATTTTTAGGCAGAGAGAGAGAGAGAGAGCGAGAGAGAGCGCACACCAGGGCCACCACCTTATGGGTCTGGCTTATGTGGGTCCTGGGGAATTGAACCCGGGGCCTTAGGCACTGGAGGCAAGTCCTTAACCACTGAGTCATCTCTCCAGCCCCTGCTTTTTTTCTTTAAACTTTTTAAAAAATATTTTATTCATTTTCAAGCAGAGAGAGAGAGAGAGAGAGAGAGAGAGAGAGAGAGAGAGAGAGCGCACCAGAGCCACCACCTTGTGGGTCTGGCTTATGTGGGTCCTGGGGAATTGAACACAGGGCCTTAGGCACTGGAGGCAAGTGCCTTAACCGCTGAGCCATCTCCAGCCCTAAACTTTTATTTGCATTTATTTTTATTCTGAATTTATTCCCATTCCATTAGTTTTATAAGTAATTGGAATGACTTCTGGTAAATAAAGAGTGAAATGTTCAAAAAAACGTACAGAATGTTTCACGAATTTGCATGTCGTCCTTGCGCAGGGGCCGTGCTAATCTTCTCTTTTGTTGAACTAGTTTTAGTGTTTGTGCTGCCCAAGTGAGCTCTACTTCCTTTTTTTTTTTTTTGTTTTGTTTTGTTTGTTTGAGTTAAGGTCTCACTAAGCTCAGGCTGACCTGGATGTAGCCTCATGTAGCCTATGTAGCCTCAGGGTGGCCTCGAACTTATGGTGGTCCTCCTACCTCTGCCTCCTGAGTGCTGGGACTAAAGGTGTGCACCACCACACCCAGTTCTCCTTCCCTTCTTAATAAAGATTTTTAACTTGGTGTTTTCCTAAACTGAATATTGTACCCACTCTGGTTTCTCTTGGACACTGTTCAACTATGTAGAGCCCTTGATTAGCCACTTACCTCCTTCTCAGAGTTTGGTGCACAGTTCCACAAAAGGAGTCTGAGTGGCCCCACCTCCTTAATGCTTACCCCCTCTCCCAGGCTTATGTTTTCTGGACATGGGCAGCCAGCCTTGGGGGACTGTAGATTACTGTTCTCCTGGAAACTCACTTGGGCCTCAGCTTGGCAGAAAGCCAGCTTTAGCTAATTAGAGTTGTTTATAACATGTGCTAATTATTCCTGGAAACCTTTGTGTGATGACTTAGCTTTTCTTATTCTTGTATTAAGAATGAGGTTTTGACCCTTTTTATTTTTCTGTTTTTAAATCCTAGCTCTTTAGAGTCTTTCGCCAGAAGAGTGATCTTAAGTTACAAATGAGTATTAAGTCAAGCATCTTTACTCAGTAAGCTGAGTACTTTCCTGGGTGATATAGGATCATGGTAGACTAACTTGGCTTTTTTTATCATACTTGTACTGACCTCTTTCTTTCTTTCTTTCTTTCTTTCTTTCTTTCTTTCTTTCTTTCTTTCTTTCTTTCTTTCCTACTAACCTGTTTCTATTGGGAGATGTGAAGATAATCAGGTGGTTTATTTACTTTTTTTTTTATTAAATATTTTATTTATTCATTTTCAAGCAGAGAGAGAGAGAGAGAGAGAGAGAGAGAGAGAGAGAGAGAGAGAGAGAGAGAGCCAGGACCACCACCTTGTGGGTCTGGCTTATGTGGGTCCTGGGGAATTGAACCGGGGGCCTTAGGCACTGGAGGCAAGTGCCTTAACCGCTGAGTCATCTCTCCAGCCCTACTTTTTATATTAAGTATCTGAAACAGTTGAATAACTGAGTGTTTAACTTTATGACATGAGCGCATCACAAGTTTTAGATTTCAGTTTTAACCCTTAGTCTTGTTAGCAAGTCTGTAGACTGCTGCTAAGGGTTTAATGGATTTTGTTTCTTGCTCCTTACTTATCCCCAGTTTCTCTTTCAATTTAGCCATGTTTCCTGAGAGACTGGGAGCTGCAGGTGCACTTCAAGATCCACGGTCAAGGGAAGAAGAATCTGCATGGGGATGGCTTGGCAATCTGGTACACAAAGGATCGAATGCAGCCAGGTATTAGGGACCCTGGGTTGCTCCTGTATGGGTGTGACAAGCCTGCTTTTTCCTGTGACTTCTTTTTGAGAAGGGTCCTTCCCTCCAGTTTTCCTTCTCCCCTGATGTCTGAACACTGGTCTGTATGGTCTAGAATGTAGTCTGAATCCTAACAAACAGTCTGAACGTGACTCATCCTGGGGTGATTTCTTGCTTGTTAGTTGCTTCTGAGTTTCCCTGTGAAGCTTGGCCCTCTGGCTCTCCTGAACACTGATGGCTGGTGAGCTGATTCCTTCTGGGCATGTACAATGAATGATTTCAGCACTTCTGAGTCGAGAGAAGAATGATTTTTCCTTGCTGTACTAGAGCTATTGCTCCTAGTAGATGGCGGGCTCAACCTGATTTGACCTGATCTCTTTTGCAACAAGAAGTAGAACTTGGGAATTCAGTTCTCTCTTGGGAGCATAGTCTTCACCAAGTGTTTGTGAAGCAGATTTCTGTAGGTAGGGGTGCCTTAGCAACCAGTTTGGATCAGGGAGCTGCTGTATTGCAAACAAGACTGCAGTGGCCTTCCCTCTTTCCCTGTCTTCAACAACAAACAGCTACAGATGTTTACTGGCCCTGTTGCAGGTCATGCACTGGCTGGGTGCTTTTATGTATGTGTTCTCGTCTTAAGAGAGGACTGGGAGTCATTTGAAGTTCACCTTTTCCTCCATCATAATGAGATAGTATTCCTTTGACAACTCTTGGCTTTATTTCATTGTTCATCATCTGTTCTCTCTCTCTAGGGCCTGTGTTTGGAAACATGGACAAATTTGTGGGGCTGGGAGTATTTGTAGACACCTACCCCAATGAGGAGAAGCAGCAAGAGGTAATGGCAAGTGTCCAGAGCTTAGGCTAGCTTCACTGATGTCACAGTTCTTTCCCTCGGGAGCAGTGTGCAGGAGGGAATGGGAGAGACAGTGAGGGGCTTCAAAGTTAATGTCCTCATCATCATTTGTCCTGGAGAGAACTATTTGTGATCCTTTGAAAATAGCTGTCATAATGGGTGCTTTTTCTGTAGTGGTAACAAAATTCTCTCTTACTGAGCACACTTGGCTGGTTGGGGCTTCGCTGCTAGACCAGAGCAAGCTGGACTGTACTATAGTCCCTCCAACTTTTAACCCGTCACTGCTCTGCTCTCCTCCTCTGCCACTACCCTTCCCAAAGTCCTTTTCTTCTCAGACTTGAACAGCAATTCTCATCAACTATAGGAAAGAATAGAAGTCAGAGCATCATGGGGAAATCCAAGCATTTGCTTGCTTATTTATTACAGGGTCTTACTATGTGGCTCAGGCTGCCCTGGAACTCATAATCCTCCTGCCTCAGCCTCCTGGGTGCTGAGATTCCAAGCATAGACCCTACCTCGAAAAACCAAAAAAAAAAAAAAAAAAAAAAAAAATTACATTGAACTCTTCAGGATGAGGAACCAGTGTTCCATGTAAGGGAAAAGTATACATTAGGGCAGTAAAGTGAGGACATAAAAAGTGTCAAATAGAAGCTAGAAAGAAAAAAGCCGTCAGCAGACTTGCTGTGCTGCACAGTTCCAGAAGCTACTGTTCATGCTGCATTTTTTATATTCAATCTCTTCCCTCTTAGGCATGAGTGTAACGGCCATTGACACTGTGGTAGCAGTGAGTGGTTGGTGGTTTAGCTGTTTCAGATCAGCACCAGGGAGGACAATCTTAAACAAGAGTAAACTGACTTAGAGACGTTCTGTGGCTTCTGTAAGGTCACAGCCATTTACTACAAGGTGAAGCACATGTCCACCGATTCTAGAGGCTTTGCTGTTAATTATGATGCTCCACCTCTGTCCGTCTCGTCTTTTTTTCTTCTCAGTTGATTTCTTTCTTGAGAATGGCAGCATTAAGCATATTTACGTGCTCTATGATGCAATTTTTATTCTTCAAGCTTATATTAGGTCTAGAGATTGTAGAACATGGTCTTTCCACATCCTAACAACTTGGAACTGTCTTAAAGTATAAAAGGTGTTTATAGCATTGTTTACTTTGATATCATATATAAAGACTCCAGGCATTGGTCTAAACACTTTCACATATATTATTTGCTTATAGAAGCCCTTTGGTGTAGATATTACCATCCCTGATTTAAGGGTAAGAAACTGAAGTAGTTGAAGAAAGTTTGTAAAGCTTGTCTCTGTGACACAGATAGTAGATCGAACTCCAGAAAGTCCAATTCCATTATTTTGCTTTCTTAAGTATGATCATAAAAGCAAAACAATAAAAAAATTAGGGTTCATTAAAATTAATAACTGTGCTTCAAAGGATATCACCAAGAACAAAGAGGGCTGGGGTTGTGACTTAGTGGTAGAATGTTTGTCTAGCGTGAATGAGGTCTTGGGTTTAATCTCCAGCTGTAGGCACAGTTAAAAAGTGAACAGAGAGTTGAAGAGATGGCTCAGCGGTTAAGGCACTTGATTCCCTAGCACCCATGTAAAGCCAGATGCACAAAATGGTGCATGCAGATGGACTTCATTTGCAGTGGCTACAGGCCCTGGTGCCTGGCGTACCCATTCTCTCTCTCCTTGCAAATAAATAAAAACATTTTTAAAAGCTAGGTGTGGTGGCTTATGCCTTGGATCCCAGCACTTGGAGGCATAGGTAGGACGATTGCTGTGAGTTCAAGGCCACCCTGAGAGTACATAGTGAATTCCAGGTCAGCCTGGGCCTGAGTGAGGCCCTGCCCCAAAAAACTTAAAAAAAAAAAAAGTGAAAAGACTACCCATAGAATGGGAGAAAAAATACGTAAATCTTACTCTAGGGATTTATTTCTAGAATATATTGACTACTGTAATTGAGTAGTAAAAAGACAAGCCAATTAAGAAATGTGAAAAGAATCAGAATAAATATTTCCCCAAAGAAGATAGATGCCCAGTGAACATTAAAAGATGCTTGACGACATTAGTCACCAGGGAAAAGTAAATGGAAATGGTAGTGATAGACTTCTTCATGGCTACTAGGCAGCTGAGATGAAAGATGGTAAGTGTTGAAAGCATGTGGTCATTTGGAACTCATACTGCTGCATACAATGGTTCAGTTCAGTTGGAAAAAAGGCAGTTCTTCAAATGGTTAAAGATAGAGTCTATATGCTTCAGCAGATCTACTCATAGATGGATGGAGAAATTAAAATGTCTACACAAAAGCTTTTAAATAAATGCTCATAGCAGCATTATTCATAACTAAAATAGAGGCACCTCAGATATCCACCAATAAATAAGTACTGGTATAAGTTCCAACATTGATGACTCTTTAACCCTTGTGTTAAGTGAAAGGAGCCAGTGACACTAAGACAAGCTTGTTGTGTGATCCCTTCCCTGTGAAGTGTCCACTAGAGTCAGGTCGGCAGATGAGGCAGACAGAGTAACCATTAGTGGGCACAGGGTTTTTTCAGGGTGTGAGAGATGTTCTGAACGTGTTTGTGGTAATCATGATCTTAACTTCATGTACACCAAAAGTCTTAGAATTGAAAATGGGGTGAACTGTACACATATGAATTATATCTTACTATTGCTGTTGTTTTAGAAATGGTTGAAACATGATCATTTTTTCTTGCACCCTGAATCCTCCAGCTGATGATTAGTTTATCATGTGAACCCTGGTGTCGGCAAAAACTCCAAGGAGCTCAGTAGCAACCAGAGTGCAAATGTTTTCTTTCAATAAAAGTTAGAGCCTAATGGCAAGAGACTTCCCCAAAGGACAGCACAGTCATGCAACTCCTGGCAGGCTTGGCCCTCGTTGTTGTCTGTGACATGTTTAAACCTCACCCAGTGGAGACAGAAGCAGCTGGTTGGGGAAAGGAATGAACAGCTCTCTGATCTTCCCAGATTAAGCCAACTTTGAAGTCTTGTTTGAGACATTCGCCATATGTTTTTTTGATGCTATGATTGTTTTTCCTCCTTTAAACTGGAAGAAAGTTAACTTTAATATGTACTCAGCTTAAAAACACATTTCAGGGGCTGGAGAGATGGCTCAGCAGTTAAAGGCGCTTGCTTGCAAAGCCATTTGGCTTGGGTTCAATTCCCAAGCCGCCCATATAATCCAGACATAGAAAAGTGGCACAAATGTCTGGTGTGTGTTTGTGTGCACGTGCATGCAAATTAAAAAAAAAAAAAAAAACCACGTTACAGACTGGGAATGTAGTTCGTTAACAGAGCTCATGCTTAGGCTGTGCAAGACCTTGGATTAAATCCCTAGTGTCACTCCAAAAAGTAAGCACGTTTCCCTCAAGCCCTTAATCTTGCTAAATTGATTTCACTTCTGTTGTTTTTGTTTTTAATATTCATTTATTTGCAAGCAGAGAGAGAAAGAGAATGGGCATACCAAGGCCTCCTGCTGCTGTAAATGAACTCCAGATGCATGTGCCACTTGGTGTACGGGGGAACTGAACCCTGGCCATCAAACACCTTAACTACTGAGCTATCTCTCCAGCCCCTCAGTTGGTCTGATTATTATTGGCATAGGGAATCTTTATATTAAAGGAACTCTATGAATTGTTTTTGTTCCCTTTAATTCAGGTTTTATCAAAGTGTTTATTTTTTTAAAAAAACATTTATTTGCAAGCAGAGAGAGAGAGAGCAGGGGCACCAGGGCTTCTTGTCGCTGCAAAGGAACTCCAGATGCATGCACCATCTGTGCATCTGGCTTTATGTGGTTTCTGGGGAATTGAACCCAGGTCATTAGGTTTTGTAGGCGAGCACCTTAACTGTGAGCCATCTTCCCCAGCCCAAAGTGCTTCTTTTAAAATATTTTATTTATTTATTTGGTGGAGGGAAGGAATGGGTGCAGCAAGGCTTCTTTCCAAGTTGTTTAATTTTACACTTTATCCTTCATTTTGTTAAAGCACCAAACAACTTAATATTAGTGTCAAATCAACTGACCCCAAGACAGGTAAGAAAAGTCATGAAGACGTGTAGAATCCAAGTCCTAAAACATCAAATGCCACCACAAGCGAGTCAGAACTTCCTTACATATCACTTGCAAGCCAAGGTCTTTTCACTTTATCATCAAGATGAAAATAATATGGGGCATGAATATTTCAGTTTAAACGTATGACCTATGAGAGGGTCCCTTTCCCCTATACTTTAAGCAAAACAATAAAAATAAATATGTTGTGAATTCCAGGTCAGCCTGGTTTAGAGCAAGACCCTCCCTCATAAAACCAAAATGAATGAATGGATAAATAAGTAAATAATATGCCTACTGTAGTAGGCAATTTGCACATTTTATTTTTTCCTCATAGTGTGAGAATTACAACCATTTGATAAGCAAGCTTAGAAGAGTGAAGTGATGGGTGCTCAAAGACACAGGTGACAGCTGGGGTCGATGTTCACATCTGTCCACTTGAGATACGGTGATAGCTTCATCTTCTCATTCAGAATTTATACAAGGCTACAGAACTACTGAATAATAAAAGATTACTCGAGAAAAGCAGAATATATGGAAACTTCAAATTATCCGACTATTCCATACCAAAAGTGAGTAGTTCACTAGCAATGACAGTGCGTAAGCCCAAAACACATTTTATGAATTTTTAAAAATTTATTTGAAAGCAGAGACCTTTGAGAGAAAGGGCATGCCTGGGCCTCTAGTCACTGAAATAAACTCCAGACACATATGCCACTTTGGGCATCTGGCTGTACATAGGTACTAGGGAATCAAACCCAGGTAGTCAAGGCTTTACAGACAAGTGTCTTAACTGCTGAGCCATCTCTCCAAGCCCCTTTGTGAATTCTTTTTCTTTTTTTTATTTTTTAATTTTATTTATTCATTTTCAATCAGAGATACAGAGAGAGAGAGAATGCACCAGGGCCACCACCTTATGGGTCTGGCTCATGTGGGTCCTGGGGAATTGAACCTGGGGCCTTAGGCACTGGAGGCAAGTGCCTTAACCGCTAAGCCATCTCTCCAGCCCCCCTTTGTGAATTCTTAAGTTTTCTTGTTTTACAATTTGCATGCAACTTAGGTTTTGTTTTTCTAGTTTCTTAGCCAATGATATTCAGTTACATAAAAGCTTTTGGTGGGCCTGGATAGATCACTTTCCCATATTCTTCACTTGTGGAATCCTCTAGTCAGAATCACTAGTAAGGGTTAACGGTAGTTTAGGGCTAATGGGATAGTGTGGTGAAAAAAATTACTGGTCCTGTCACCCACTCTAGGATGGGTGTTACCCAGATAGCCTGTCTTTTTTTTTTTTTTGAGGTGGGGGCCTCACTTCAGCCCAGGCCAACCTGGAATTCACTATGCCTCCTGCCTCTGCTGGAATTAAAGGCATGCAGCACCATGCCCAGCCTCTGTCTTCATCTGGTTCTCCATGAAGGACTAGTAGAAGGACCAGCAACTTCTGGCTTTAAGGAACACCAGCTGTATCTTGTGTCTAGATGTCTTGAGTGTTCCACCCATAAGAGGGAGGTCAAGTTGGGAAGGTACTTCTAGGAGCGTCTGCTATGAGAAACCTTGGTCTTGTTAGTCACTGTAAAGGCTGATTACAGAAAAGCCAGAAGAGGGAGAAAAAGACAAAGGTGCACAAACTGTGTGTGTGTGTGTGTGTGTGTGTGTGTGTGTGTGTGTGTGTGTGTGTACGTGTACATGCCATGTGTTTGTGTGAGTAGGTGGTACATAGCCTGGTATGTGTGTGCAGGTCAGAGGATAACCTTGGTTGTCAGTCTTTGCCTTCCACCTTACTTGAGACAAGATCTCATTGTTCACCTGTGTGTTTACTAAGCTAGCTGGCCCACAAGCTCCCAGGGAATCCTGTCTCTGCCTCCCATTTTGCAGTAGATGTTCTGGAGTTACAGGCTTACAGCTTTACATGGGTTCTGAGGCCCAAACTTGGGTACTCACACTTACATGGCAAAAACTTTGTCCACTGAGCCATCTCCCCAGTTCATCAAATGTCAAGTGTTACATCATATATAGTACAAACTTTTGTGTGTGTGGGGGTGTATGCATATTCCCATGCAGTGTCCCCATGTGCTCATCTGCAGTGGGTTGTGCTCGCCTGTGGTAGGCTGTGCTTGCCTGTGGTTAAAAGGATAAAAGGCATGCACCAATATTCCCAACTGCTTTTTTTTCCTTGTTCTTTTTTTTTTTTTTTTTTTTTTTTTTGAGGTAGTCTCGCTCTAGCCCAGGCTGACCTGGAATTTACTGTGTAGTCTCAGGCTGGCCTCGAATTCACAGCAGTCCTCCTTCCTTGGCTTCCCAAGTGCTGGGATCACGCCCGGCAAAATATTTTTATTTATTTATAAGTAGAGAGAATATAGGCACGCCAGGGACTCCAGCCACTGCAAACAAACTCCAGATGCATGCACCACTTTGTGCATCTAGCTGTAGGTATTAGGAAATCAAACCTGAGTTGTTAGGCTTTGCAGGCAAGTGCCTTAACTACTGAGCCATCTTTCCAGCCCCAGACTTTTTTTTTTTTTTTTTTTTTTTTTTTTGAGATAGGGTCTCAGTCTGTAGCCCAGCCTGGCTTAGAACTCACTCTGTATCCCAGGGTGGCCTCAAACTAACAGTAATCCTCCTGTCTCTGCCTCCCTAGTGCTAGTATTACAGGTATAGTGAAACATTTTGTTTTAAAGATTGATGGTCATTGAGAGCAGTGTAGCATTGTGATTGAGTCAGGGCTCTGGAGCCAGACAACTCGGTTTCAAATCTTGATTGCATTACTGAATACCTGGGTTCTCTTGGGCAAGTTTTCTTACCTGTGAAATGGGGTCATGAGAGTTGAGTGATAGCACGTGTGTTCATTACTAAGTTCGGGGCCTGGCAGAGTTAGCGCCGTAAATGCTAGCTGCAGTTCATTCCATCAAATGGATGCCTGGAGCACATTTTGCAGACATCTTGGCAGAAGCTGATGTGATACCCTTCTCTTGATTTCCTTTTCCTTCCCAGCCTTTTCTTCACATCTTGGTTCCAGAGGGTGCATTGCGCTTAGTAGTCTAGTTGAGGCTGGGAAGTGCTACCTGGAAAGAGTGGCTCTCATTTGCTGGTTTGTGAATTTTCATTGTTACCAGAGTTTTCACTGGTCTAAGCATTAGAACACTGAAGTGATTTTTCACAGTTAAGTGTATTCGGTTGCTGTTTTATGAAATTATGTAGTTCTGTCTTGTTTGTTCTATGTAGGGTCTTGCTCTGGCCCAGACTGACCTGGACTAGAGCGAGATCCTACCTCAAAAAACCAAAAAAAAAAAAAAAAAAGGCAGGTGCCACCACACCTGGCTAGTTCTATAATTTCTTGGTATTGTGCTTTTGTAAAATAGTACTTATTGGAGGCTGGAGAGATGGCTCAGTTAAAGGTGGTTGTTGGCAAAGCCAGCTGGCCAGGTTCAATTCCTCATATAAAGTCAGATGCACAAAGTGGCCCATGTGTGAGGACTTTCTTTGCAGTGGCAAGAGGCCCTGGCAGCCCATAGTCACTTTCTCAAGTAAATAAATAAAAAATAGTAATAAATACTGATAATTACAGATTATTTTACTGTATTTTAATATGCTTGATATGCAGAAATTACAGGTATATACTTAATGTTTAATGTGCAATAATAAAAAAGAAACAACATATTAATCCCCAATTTGTTATTGGAAATTTTAACTGTTCCATGGCAGCCAGGGGAATCACTGCACTCAATGATGAGTATTTGGCTTTGAACAGTATTTGGATCTAAACACTCTAGCCATTAGTTAACTGAACATTTATTAACTAATATGTACCGAACTCTACATATCTAATCTTTATAGTTAACCCTGTGAGTTCTGTGCATGGTTCTTCATGTTTCCTCTGAGGAAATAGAATCTCAGAGAAGTGAGGAAACCCACCCATGTGTAGCTGTGAATGACATAATACAGCAGCTCTCCCTGCTTACAAAGGTCTTCTGTGCCCCTTTTCTGTTTAGGGGTTCAAAACCTGTGTGATTTGGACCTGTGAAATTTTAGCATGGAATACATAATCCAAAAATTGACAAGTATCTTTTTCAGTCAAGGACTGCTGGAGGTAAAATTAATTTGTAGAGAGTCTTGTAAAAAAATTATTGAGGGCTGGAGATCAGCTCAGCAGTTAAAGGTACTTGCTTGCAAAGCCTGATGGCTTAGGTTTAATTCCTCAGTACCCACAGCCAGATGCACAAAGTGGCACATGTGCCTGGAGTTTATTTGCAGTGGCAGGAGGCTCTGGTGTGTCTATACTCTTTCTGTCTGCCTCTTTCTCTGTCTGTCTTGCAAATAAATAAATAATTTTTTAAATGTTGAATGGGGCCAGGCATGGTGGTGCACACCTTTAATCCCAGCACTTGCGAGGCAGAGGTAGGAGCATCACTACAACTCAGGCCAACCTGAGACTACATAGTGAATTTCAGGTCAGCCTGGGCTAGAGAGAGACCCTACCATGACAAACCAAAAAAAACAGTTGAGTGGTTTTGTAGTACAAATGGTTGAAAACATTTCTCCATGCCAAACGATCATTTTGGACAATAGATTTCATCATTTTCAATGATCTTAAGTTGGGAATGAACTACCTTGCCTAAACCAGTGATTCTTCACCCTTTGGTCCAGTTGCAGACTGCTTTCCAACAGGAGAAAAGTCTGCTGATGTGTGAAATTAGCAGCCCCTCAGAGCTATGTGTAGAGCTTCTGACTGGGAATAGCAACTTGCTGCTAACGTGAGGATGAAAGTTGAAGGCCAAGCCATGAGTTGTCGAAGCAGATCAGTTGCAGCTGTGGGGCTTGGTGCAGTGCTTAACCTTGGCCGCGCGTCATGTTGTGCACTTATAAAAATACATATTCCTGTGCCCCATTCTAGACCTACCTGTGATGTTTTTTTATTGGGGCCCCAATCTATATATGCTGTTGAAAAGCTCCCAGGTGATCCTGAGCCCCAGCTTACTGCAGGTTGTTGTTGAATAATTATATTCCACAGCAGCCTTGGAAGAGTTGGGCACCCTTAGACTAAGGATTGCTATCTTAGGTACTCTCTAAGTTACAAAAGTTAAACTTGTGATTGGAGGTGGTAAATAAAACAAACCTTGGGGCCATCAGAGCACTCCAGGCCATTTTTCGGTCTTTGTTTTTCATTTTTTGTGGTAGGATCTCACTCTAGCTCAGGCTGACTTGGAATTCACTATATCGTCTCAGGGTGGCCTCGAACTCATGACAATCATCCTACCTCTGCCTCCCCAAGTGCTGGGATTAAAGGCATGTACCACCATGCCAGACTTCCAGGGCATCTTTAAATTCCTTTTAAAAATATGTTTGGACATATGTGTGTATGTGGTAGGTGTGTGAGTGCATGTGTGTGGGTGCTTGTGTTTGCGAATGAGTGCATATGTAGTATGTATGTGTACATACATATGGAGGCCAGAGATTGATACTGAGTTTTCATTCACCTTATTTTTTTAGATAAAGTCTCTCATTGAGCCTGGAGCTCACCATTCAGCCAAGTTAGCTAACCAGTAAGCCCTAGGGATCCACCTGTCTCCGCTTCCCCAGTGCTAGAGTTGCAGGCATGCACCACCACACCCAGCACCTTCTGTGGGTGCTGGGGACCTGAAATCAGGTCTTCACGCTTGTGTAGCAGGCACTTCCTGAGCCCTTGTCAGCCCTTCAGAATCCCCCTTGCTCTAAAGGACAGCTGCACGCGAGTGATTTTATGGCCACTTGGTCATCCACAGATAGACTGCATACCTTTCTGTAGCCTGTATGTTCTGCCAGTGACATCAGAGAGCAGCTGGGAGGCTGCTCTGGGCCCCTGACTTTTATACCGTGCTCCATGAGGCCCTCCTTGAGGGCTTCCACTTTACTTCTTCCTCAGCTGTTTCAGATACTCACCGCCATCTTCAAATTCCTCGAATATGCCAACCTCATTCTTGCTGTGTGCCGGACCTGGTGGTGGACTCCCTCTAAGTGTTGGAGTCTCAGCTCACATATTGCATCCTCAGAGTGAGATTCTCTTATCAGTCTCTATTATATTGTCTTTTATTTTCATCATAGCATTTGTCACTGGTGGAAATAATTTTATTTACCTACTTACTGTTTGTCTCTTTCACTGTACTAGTAGCTCCACAAGAGCCTGGCCTGTTTCCTGCTGGACCCCAGCATCTGGAACAGTGCCATTTCTTAAAATGGATGCTCCTAAAGATTAGAGAAGTGAATACTGTCTCTTCCTTCCTCACCCTCACTTGGTCAGGGCTGAGCTGAGCTTGTGCAGATTTCTCTTGGTGCTAATAGCCTAGAAATACGACTTTCTGGAGTAAAGCTAAGTGCCCCGGAGCCTGATGATTTTCTGATCTATGCTGTGACATTCCTGTGGAGCTTCTCCCTTCCCCATGTATTGTGGGGTTAGAATAACAACTGTTATTTGGAAATATATGTCCATAAGGCTCAATTAGAGGGCAAATGATCCCTTTGGATTCGAGTTAATTTCATAGTCTCAAATAGTGGGATTTTTGTTTTCTGAACAAGAACTGTATCCTGGGAACCCTGTACAGTACAAGACACCTTGAATTTAGAAAAATTTAGCCCTATTTTCTGTCTTGTCTGTCCCCTTGCTATAGAATTACAGTAGTCTGGGTCCAGACAGATTTGTTTGTGGGTGTTTGACTCCAGCGATATAATTGAGTTGTGTCTGGGTACTGGAAGACTGTGTGTTTTATAAAGCACCTTCTGAAAGCTTTAGGGTCTTCTGTGGGGTAGAGAGGTCTTCCTAGTAACTTCATAGAGAATCTGATGATAGTAACAGACCTTCTCAAAAAGATGGACAGGCACCTGTGCAGACACTTTTGCATATATTTTGAGGGCTTCAAGGACTTCCTGAATGCCTCTTATGGACCTTAAAATTCTGTTTGGGGATTTAGGTGGGTGGTTCATCCACCACAGTTGGGTCATAGCTCTTCCATGACTATCTCTTTCTGACTTGGTCTCCTGTCTTCTGTGCCCTCTCGTTTTTATAATAACCTGCTGGACCCTCTCAGGCCCAGAAGAGGCGCTATTCTCCAGGAGTCCAGGTACTGGGTTCTTGACCCACCATGGCCATCCTTATTCTCACGTGTCCATCAGCATTTGTTGCTGCTAAGAGTTCGTGTGGCTGTCGTCTCGGGAGTCCCGAGTCTTTGGTCTTTACTGCATCTCCACCTTGCATGTTGACTGTCGAGGGCCATGGAGAGTTTACCTGAGGAGTGGCATGCCGTGTGTTGTCCCCCCCCCCCCAATCACCCTTCCTCTCTGCACTGCCTTGGCACTGAGCTCATGGTTAGTTCATCAGTTCTAAGGAAGAAGTTGCTCCTTCACCTCTGTGGAGAGGGTGCATCTCAGGTGGAAAACTGAGTGTGTTACAGGGAAACCTTTTTGGTTTTCTGTATGTGGGGAGAATTCTGCCCTCTTATTGGTGCTGGAAGTAGTTACCTGAGAATGAATGGGCTGGAAAGTCTTGGCTAAACACAGTCATTGTGGCTAAAGGAGGCAGTCCAGCAGCCCATTCCAGCAGCCTTCTGAGCCCTAATCTATTTAGTGTTATGTGCTGGTCTGGCTTTTCAGTTTAAAAGGAGCTATCCTGATTGGAAAGGCTTCTCTGCCTAGTCAGACAGGTATTTTCAGAATACCTGCTGTATGCAAAACACTGCCTGGGGCCAAGGGACAGAGCTGAAATAGAGTTTAGGGAAGAAGCAGAACAAATTATTTTTTTCCTCTGAGAAGCAGCTGAGGAGGTAGATATATATTCTTAAACAGGGAAACTCCTAGTGTGTGTCAAATGGTGACACTACAGAAAGAAAGTCAAAGCCCAGTTGTTCAAGGGCCATTCAGGTCTGCCCCAGACCCAGACCTGAAGCAAGGAGGATTACTAGAGAGGCTCTTGGGCCTGTGTGCTTTGAGTGATATGTATACAGGTGCTCCAAGGCTGCTAATGAGACTGAGTGAGCACATTGTCTGCTGGAAGGGGCTTGGCTTGGAATATGCAGACTTCCTGTCTGCTAAGAGCTCTTCCTCACTGTCTCTGCTTTTCCTTCTCTGTGTCCCAGAGGGTATTTCCCTACATCTCAGCCATGGTGAACAACGGCTCCCTCAGCTATGATCATGAACGAGATGGGCGGCCCACTGAGCTAGGGGGCTGCACAGCCATTGTGCGCAATCTTCATTATGACACCTTCCTTGTGATTCGCTATGTCAAGAGGCATCTGACGGTGAGTCCCTGTCCTGGATCAGTTGGCGATGTGAGCTGTCTCCTGCTTCTGTGACCTGTCTGTGACATACCTCACTTTTTATTCTAGATAATGATGGATATCGATGGCAAACATGAGTGGAGGGACTGCATTGAAGTGCCTGGAGTCCGTCTGCCCCGGGGCTATTACTTTGGCACCTCCTCCGTCACTGGGGATCTCTCTGGTATTGCTGTTGGTACTCTTTGTTTACCTCAGAGAGGCCCTTTCTCAGTACCCTCAGAGATGAGAGCCAGAGGAGCAGAGCTCTGGGAAGACCTGTCTACTTGTACTCAGATCCTATTAAAGCCCCTAGCCCAGGTTCTGGTATTGTCTAGGCAGCTCCTTAGCCTCCTGTGAGTGCTGTACCTTCCTGCCTCTGCCTCCCCTTTTGTTCCCAGGCTTCTCACCTCACACCCACTAGTGTACCAGCTCCTTATCTTCACAGAGCTGCTCCTTGCTTTAGCCAGCACCCTTCTGACTAATCCCTAGCCTGCCTTTTTGCTGACTTTTGTTTTGACCTGGAATTCACTATGTGGTCTCAGGTGACGATCCTCCTCCCTACCTTTGACTTTTGAGTGGATCATGGGTATAGGTACTTTGGTTCCATAGCCGTCCACCTCCTCTCACACTACACTTGGACCTGTGTCTCTTTTCCTTGCCCTTGCCACTGTTCCCACAACAATTACCTAGGCTTTATTCCCTTGCATGGTGCTCTGGGTTTTGCCTCTCCTTGACCCTTCTTCAGCTCACTTAACAGTTACCCTGAAACACTTGCCTTTCTTGACTCGTGTCATCAACAGTGCCTGGTTTTTCCTCTTTTCTCTCTCTGGCTTCTCTTCTTATATATAACCAGTTTATAGCCCCAGTCATGCCTTTTGAGAAGAGATAAAGAGTTGAACATTTGGTTCTCTTGGTTTTATGTATTTATTACGGATGCTTAGCTGCGGCACAGTGGAAAGGCAGGTTACGCATCTGGAATAGGCAGTGGCTACTCCATTGTAGCCATTGTTGCCGAAGGGAAGGTAGACTTGGTGAAACTGGAATGAAGCGAAGCTGGGAATCTAGATTTTTAAAAATGAAATCTTTTAAAATATTTATATCAAGCAGAAACAGACACACAGAGAATGAATGGGTGCACCCGGGCCTCCTGCCACTGCAGAGGAACTCCACACACATACCTCACTTTGTGCATCTGGCTTTACATGCATACCGGGGAATCTTAACCCAGGATGTCAGGCTTGTAAACAAGTGCCTTTAACTACTGAGCCATCTCTCCAGCCCTAAAATGAAATCTTGTAATTAACAAACAAAAAGTCCAGGACAGGGGAGATGTCTCATTGGTTAAAGGCACTTGCTTGCAAAGCCTGCCAGCCTGGGTTCGATTTTCCAGTTCCATGTAAAGCCAGATGCACAAAGTAGCCATGTGTCTAGAGTTGGTTTGTAGTAGTATGAGGCCCTGGTATGCCTATGTATGTGCTCACTCCTCTCTCTCTCTCTCCTCTTAAATAAATAATGTTAAAAAATTCCTTGGCAACTTGTTTCTCTAGGTTGCCACTAGTTAGCTGTTGTGGATCAGAAGTTTGAGCCACGAAGCCTTCTCCTTGAGATGGTTGAGGTAATTCTCCATACTTTCTCCTCTAGATAATCATGATGTCATTTCCCTGAAGTTGTTTGAGCTGACAGTAGAGAGGACCCCAGAAGAGGAGAAGCTCCATCGAGATGTGTTCCTGCCCTCAGTGGACAACATGAAGCTACCTGAAAGTGAGCATGGGGTCCTGAGAAATAAGAGACCATGTGTTTGAGGAGGGGGTTGTGGTACCAGTGGAGTATGGGGTGACTGGCTCCCACAGTTTTCAGGGTGGTCTCTTACCGACCCATCTTTCCACCTGTCCTGTTCTGAGTGGGCACTCAGTGTGCTGCTTCATTTCAGAATTGAGCTCTGGCTCCCCAGGAGGGGATGTCAGAATCTAGGGACTGGAGCTTGTTGCTCCACCGGGTGAGTGCCACATTTCTGATTTGCCTTTCTCTTGTTCCACAGTGACAGCCCCACTGCCACCTCTGAGCGGCCTGGCCCTCTTCCTTATCGTCTTTTTCTCTCTGGTGTTTTCTGTATTTGCCATTGTCATCGGTATCATCCTCTACAACAAATGGCAGGAACAGAGCAGAAAGCGCTTCTACTGAGCCCTGCCAACACCCCTCCCTCTGGGATCACCCGTGAGCTGGGAGAAGAGCGGGCACTGGGCTGAGTGCACAGCCTGGCAAGTCTGCTCAGGTCTCCAACCATGATCAGGAACTTTGTTCTGTCACTGGACTTGTGAATGCAGGGACCCTGCATTCCATGGTCATCAACTGGGACCTCCATCTGGTCCAGGACACCACCCACCCGGGGCCGTGCTGCTGTGATGTGCCTTTCCCTGCAGTCCTTCCACCTGGGAGTGAAGGCATGGCGAGAATCTGTGTTGTGATGCCAGTCACTGAATTGGATAGCCTAGGCATGGGCTGGACTCAGCAGGCCTTTCTACTTCGTTTTAAAGCCACGGATAGAAAACCAGAACTCAGACTTTTGGAACATCCATTTGTTGGTTTTGCTTTTTGCCCAAACCTCTATTTACTTGAGGAGCTTTCCTTGGAAATCTTGATGAAGACTTTCCTGCCTCACCCTCCTCTGTGTCTCACTGCATTTGTTGTCCACCATGTACAGCCTGAGCTCCATGGAAGAGATACTGGGATGTGTCTGTGGGCTCAGGTCTGAGAGTAGACTTAGGTGTCGCTAACCCTTGTCAGGTGGCCCTAGGGGCCTTTCCTGCTTTAGCTCATTGCTCTAGCCTCTGGTCTCTCTGGTGGTGGGCCTGGGGAAGGGGGGAGGGAGATGGTCTTTCCTATCAGATCCCTTCAGGCCCCTTAGGTTTGGCTAAAAGTCATTGTGGAAGTCAAAAAGCTTGTAAGACTTCTTGGATGCTGTGAGGTTAACTGTGAAACTGACCAGGCTCGGGTTTAACACAAAAAAACCAGCCATTTGGTGTGACCATGTGGACATGTTTCTGAACTCACTGGAGCCTGCCTGCCGCATATTTTATGTCAATCATGATTTCGGAGATCTTGCTTTGGGTGTTGGAGTCTAAGGAAGCCGCCTTGGCTACCTTGGCTTGGACACTCCCTCAAAGGAAATTGAACACTTTGTCTAATGACAAGTTGCAAGTGGGAGAGCAAAAGACCTTCATCCTTTGTGCCTGGAGAGCTCATGGTCATGGAGCGGCACAGCCTGAGTGTTGCCTGTGTGTCACCCTATTCCACTGCCTTATTGGAAATGTCACATGCTGCTCACTCATCTGCCCTGTGATGAAGTCAGTTACAGGCCATTGTCATCCTAGAGGGCCCAACATTGAGCTCTCATGTGGGTCTCTGTAGCCTAAAGAAAATTCTTAAAGTGGCTTTTGGAACCAATTATGAGCTTCTGCTTCAGCGTCTTTCTTGAACTCGGTGGGCTCAGCTCTTACTCGGACCCTCCTGGGTGGTTGGGAAAACCTTCATCATCTCACACTACCATCCATTACATTACCAGCCCAGGAGAAAGCGGGAGTGGGGATCCACCCTGATGGTTGGTAGGTGTCCATGTGTTTAAATTAAGTAGCACAGGCCGCATTACCTTGCTTGCAGGTGCAATAAGGGTGGGTACAGAAAACCTTCTAATACCTTCCCCACAGTAGCTGAATAGTTCAAGGGAGCCAAGGGACAAATTGACCTAGAGCTTAGCCTTGGGACCAGGAGAACTGAAATGGCTGTTTTGTCTAAATGGGCCTGTGTGGTAGAGGACCCAAGTAGACTCTGGAAGTGACTGAGGTAGCAATGGAACAGGGGGGTTCTGATGAGAGGGGAGGGGTGAGAGATGGTACCATTCAGGTTTGTATGATGACTGTTCTTGACTTTGAGGCTTTTTGAAGAAGGCTACAAGATGTGCAGTTCCACACTGCAGAGGGACTAAGCTTCTACCCTTAGAAAAACATGCAAAAACCCACACCTATGCCATGTGTAATCCCAGCACTCAGGAGGGCAGAGATTGGAGGATCGAGACCATCCTGAGACTATCTAGTGAATTCGAGGTTATCCTGTTTAGAGTGAGACCCTACCTCGAACAGCAAACAATGGGCATTGTAGCCTGTGTGTGTTTTGGAAACAGCTGTGTCTGGTCCTCAGTGTGACTTGGGCACATGCGCTTGGGTCGAGAGTCGTGGTCTTGGCATGTGCCCCAAGAGGGCCACTTCTCTCTTGCAGTCACCCTTTCCTCTGATGCCACAGCCTCCTAGCACATGAGATTGCAAACTAGAGGGGTGCTTAAAGATGACATTATTCCTTGCCCCTGAGCTGTGTCTGAAGAGCTAGCATTTTCAACCTTTCACGTGGTCTTCGTCCCCACCCCCAAATTCCAAGGTGGTTCTCTATAATGAAACTTGTTTATTTCAGTAGAAAATTATAGCTCTGCTCATAATAGCCAGAATATGCATAGCCCTTGGTTATGTCCTAGAAGACAGCAAGGATCTTTTAGGAAGCCCCAAGGGACAGGCCAGTTAGTCTGGAGCTGGAAGTTCTGTGAAGATGCCATTGAGGTGATTCTTGGGTCCCTGGAGGAATGTAGGCTCATGGTCCTTTACATGCTCCAGGTCTGAAGTCTGGATGGTAAGGAAGGAAGAGTTGGCATTGCTGGTATTCAGTGACCCGATGAGGTTGAATATTTTAATGGGAGGATGCAGTCGAAGTTCAGGTTTGATCCAGCTCATGGTCAAATAGTTCTGGAGAGTAGAGGCACCAGAGTTAGTCCAAGGTGGCAACCTTACTATACTCTCAGAGGCTTCCCTTGAGTACCAGTGCCTCGGTCCTTTCCTGATGGTTGCCACTCACCGGAGCCGAGTAGATGAAGTTGAATAGAACAAATGTTACAACCAATATGGTGAAGAAGCATATGATTTTGAAGCGGTAGCGTTTGCAAAAAACGTAGCAGAAGTTTTTAACGGGTGACCGCAGCCACATGAAAAAACTGTCATTGCGTCTGTCCGTGACAGGAGGGCAGGAGGAACCTTCAGGTTAAGTGATCCACAGAAAAGGACTCCACCCCTACCCCCAAGTCTGTTATTTGCTTACTGTAAATGATCTATGTGAACTAAGTGCCCCTGACCATTAATACGCCCATCCCTCACCACCTCATGCAAATGAGAAAAGCAGGCTCGGTGCCCCTGGCCCGAGGGCCCTTACAGGGGAGGATGTAGTGTAGGGTATTGGTTGGGTTCTGACTGGCCTCGTCCAGCTGGCTTGATTAAGGCTTCCTTCTCTGACAGCATCTCCAGAGTCATCTTCACTTTACCCTGGGGACACCACAGGTGGTGGGGGGCTGAGGTCACATAGGAGGGGCAAAGTAATTTCAGGACCACTTCCCCACATCCACAAAGAAAAGGGGATTCAGCTAAGGTCCCCAGAAGTCTGCTAGAGCTGGGTTAGGTAGCACAGTTCTATTCACTAGGTACCTTCCCCAGCTCCTACCGACAAACGCCACTTGTCACCATCATGGACCTGGCAAGGCCACCATCCAGTCACAGTCTTCTTCTTAAAGAGGGAGACATGCTTGTGTTGGAGGTAGGGCCATTTGGGGTCAGGATCCATCATCTTGAGGGAGCACTGTTTGGCATACCGGGCCGGAAGGGGCATGTCGGACAGATCCAGCTCCAGGACCCCTGAACCCAGAGATCGGTCATCCATCAGCAAGGGAGAGCACCCCACCCTGTGCCACAAGCCCTATGCCAAGGCCTCACCCAGGAAGTCATCACTGGAGAAGATGTCATTGTCCCAGACCTGGATAATGAGCCTGGCCGGAAACTTCATTGATGTGGGGTCCAGGCTCCATATGTAGTCCTGAAAGATGGCCAAAGGCTATGTCACTGGCCTGCCTTCTTGACATTTCCCTTGGACAACTTGGGAGCCCACATCCAGCAGTTTGGGACTATCAGGGAGGAAGGAGGGTTGTTTCCTCCTGAGGACATACTCCTAACATTTTGTCACAACCCGCAGGTCTCTGGAAGGAAGGGGATCTCTTGGACTTTGACACTTTCCCCCTCCCCCACCGGTACCTTCTGACTCTGGACGCACACACGCTCTGCCGCCAGGTAGTCCATGGTGAAGATGAACCTCCAGTTGAAGTTGGCCTCCCCAGTCAGGGAGTGATAGTGGATGTCTGTCTTCTGCATGTCCTTCTCTAGTCCGAATAACCACCTGGGGCCAGAGCCCTTTCACCTGGTGTTCATGCACCCAGTCCCCATCCCACTGGGCACATGCAGTGAGATCTCCATTCCCTTCCTTCCCCCAGGGTTAGGAGGCCCCAGCAGGATGACTGAATGGGGGACTGAGGTGCACCCTCACCCTTTGATGTAGATGTCACTCATCTTCTCTCTACTTAGAGTCTCACGGACCAGGTCCACGTGGGCAGTGTTCCAGATGATGCACCGTAGCTCATACCTGCAGCCACTGTGCTCTGAGGCTTTGCTGAGGAACAGTTCCCCAGCCACAGCCTTGGCGAGGGAGGGGAGGCCCCAGAGCTGCCCGCCATGCTTTTGCTGAATTTGGGAAGCTTGGGTAGAAAGCTCCAACAAAGTTTCTGTTCTCAGTTAAGAATTCCTGCCACTCAGTGTAAATCTGAGAGAAGTTGCCCTGCACCCTGGGGGAGGGGGGGCAGGAATTGGGAATCAGGTTGTCACACTCACCGTTTAGGCTTTCTGGGTCTGATGTTGACTCGGGGGCCAGGAGGCCCCAGCTTCTTGGGGAAGATGTCCACCCACATTTGCACCTTGCCCTAGAGCCAGAATGGATTTGCTGGTTGGGGGTGGCTTCTGTTCTCAGCAGGATGGGCTGGGGGTTCTGAGGTTGATGAGGTACACCCATGGGTGGGACAGAGAGATTTCTGTGAGATAGCAAGTTACCACCTGGCATTTCCATCCTGTTTTAGGCTGGGAAAGCAGTTCACTGATGGTGGGGTATGCTAACTAATATGGGCCAATGGTGAATGCCAAGATTTCACTGCTGACTGTGGCAGGGGGTTTCTCAGGAGGCCATGCTAGATGACCTTATTAACCAGCATGGTAGCCTTGAGTAAAAGGAAGCTGGATGGTCAGTAACCACAACCTAAGGATAATAAATTAGCCAAACAGTGCAGAGGCCCGGGAAAGAAGATAAAGGTTGAAATCGGTGAGGGAAGAGGAACCGGGCAGCCCCACCAACCTTGGGAGCTAGGTGGATATGTTCTGTCAAACTGTCTGATCCTCTTTGATTCTTTTAAGTTGACACATTTGACAAGACAGGTCTAACGCGATGGTTATTTTAGACATTGTCAGAAGAGGACTTTTTATCTTGAAAGTGGCATGAGTGAAAGATCTGCAGCTAAAGGATAATTAGATGCCCTTGGGGAACTGGGGCTTCTTGGGTTCCTTGCCATAGAGAAGACAGCCTGCAGTTAATGGGCAGAGCCAGGGCTGTAATGTCTATGCCCTCTGACCTGAGTTAGCACCTCTGGTAGGACTCCCTTCTCACAGCTCATGTGTGGCCTCCATGCCTTGTAGGTGGCCTTTCCAGTTCTGAAGGTCTTTAGTCTAAGCGATGCTTGGCTGCAGTGTGTGCACATATACGAGTCGTTGGCCTGTCCTTCCCTCTCATCCTGAGCTATGTATGTCCCGGATGGAAGGCACCCTTCTCCTGGTGCATTCCATAGGAGCCTGGAGCAGCCTGTCCAGGCTCATACCTGGTCGATGCCTGGCTGGCTGTCACTGTACAGAGTGCGGGTCTCCACGTGCTCAGGTACCAGCCCCTGGGTGTGCAGGACGTGCAGCGCCAGGCGCTCCTTCTTGTGTCCCAAGCCATAAACTGTGGGGGGTTTGCTCTCTGAATTGGAGAAGGGAGATCACAAGGTAGGTCATTAACCTTTCCTTCTCTAGTCTCCTCCCTCAGTCCCTCCTGGGTAGTGGCCATGGTAACCTACAAGAGGGAAAAGGAAAGGTGGAAATATATGCCTGTCCTCTGCTTGGGGGCAACCTCTCCTTGTCTTCCCTTCTCTCGTCTTTGTCTGCAACTCTTCCATCCCGTGGAGCCCCACTGATTCCAGAGACTTTCTGGAAGTGTGCTGAGCTCACCAAAGTTTTGCAGCTTGAATTTCTTCCCATTGAAAAGAATGGAATCTTCCTCAGGATTGAACACAGGTGGAGGCAGCCCTTTCCTCTTGGCATAGCGTTCCAGGAGATAGCTTGGAGTCATCTGATCCCGCCACCTAAAGGGCCCTGACCTGTGGGAGGGGGGGTGTGCAAGAGAGTCTGGTACTCAGCTGCGGGATGTGGGTGCTGGAAGCATGGCTGGAGAGACAGTACAGCCATGGTTCCCAGCTCTCCAAGACAGCTGTGGGTGCACACCTCCCTCTGCCCATTTCACTGGCCACACCGGTCCACTTACAGGCAATAGGATTTGGAGAGCCCACAACGGGCTCCAAAGCCAGACAGAAGTCGGTTTTCAAGGTCGATAACTGTAGTTCCAATATGATCGTCAGATGAAAGCAGGTCGAAGTCATATAGGTGGATCTGTAGATCTTTCTCCAGAGGGATGTTACAGGTGAGTTCAAACATCCTAGAGAGGACGTGTGGAAAGTGTGGGCCAGGCACTCCATGCCAAAGCATCAGAGCCTGGGTCCCAGCTCCAGCCTTTCTTCATTTCCATTTCTTCTGTGAGAAGCAGAACCAGGCTAGGCTGCTGGCCTGGTGGGGATGCCTGTGCTCCCTTCTCAGGCAGAGGGAGAGGACAGTGCGGCAGCCTCTGCTTCTGCCTGCTGAGCACCTAAGCAGGTGCGACGCTGCTCAGAGGGAATTCAGAGGCAGGGACGGAACATGGCAGGGTCTGCTGGAGCCGCCTCCCAGCAAGGCGGGTAAAGGGGCAGCTCACATGCCAAAGATGGGATCCAGAGTGTTGGGCTGGTATGAGTTCCGGTTGCCAAGCTTCATCTGCCCCAGTTTCAGGATCACATATGGGTCACACTAGGGTGGGGGTCAGATATAGAGGAAGGAGAGGAAGTGGAAGTCAGTCCAGGTTGGTCAGGGAGGGTGGGTGTGGGGCAGGAATGTCCTGTGTGGGGCTCTAGGGAGTTGGCAGTGTGGGTGTCAGCAGCCTGAGGCACTCAGGGAAGCTGGGCAGGAGCTACTTTTTACCAGGCCGTTGTAGTCCTGTGGCTGCAGGTTGATGGCTCTCACCACGTACACCCGCACCAAGCACGACTGAGGGAAGTCCTCATTCTCCGCACAAACAGAAAACTGGCGTGGGGGCTTGGGGGCCTCTGGGTCCTCAGGAACAGGGTAGATGCGGAAGTGACCCTGGGAATGAGGAAGGTATTGGTGGCCTGCTCTGGAAGTACCGGCTCACTGTGTGAAGCACCCCCAGGAAGTGCTTCTGGCTGAGTTCAGCAGAGTCAAGACAGGGTAGTGATAAGGCTGGGAGGACAACAGAGGCAGGTGCAAGAGGTCTTCACCAGGGATCACCATGCTCGGAGGGGGTGTTGGGCAAAGCTCCGGCAGCCATTTAGACATCCCAGATTCTACTGATGCCAACTCTCATTCCACATCCATCCCTTTACGCTGGAACTTGTTCTCTGAGGTTCATGGACCTCAAGGACCGGCACAGGCCAGAGCTGGGAGTGCTAAGGCCCTGCCTCCTGGAATCCCTGCACCTCCACTCCCCAGACTTTCTCAGGCCCTTCCCTGCCTCATCCTTGCCATAAGCACAGAGAGCCAGGTCGTTCATTAGAGGTTTTGGGGGACAGATGGGACACGGAGATGGGCAGCCAAGCTAAGGTAGGTAGACACATACCTTGAACTCCCCTACCACAGGGCTGTCCACTCTGGGCTGCTCCTGGTAGAGTCTGAAGGTCTGACAGAAGTCCTGCAGGCCCTGGAAGTCTGGAACGGCCTCCAGCTCACAGTCATACACCTGCAGGGGTATTGCAGAACCTGGGCTGGTGGGGTACCACTTGGGGGGGTCAAGAGGTGGAGGGACCACTCGCTCCCAGAGGCCTGTTCTTTTCTGCCCAGTTGGTGACCCCACTGCCTGCTTCAGATGAGGTAGCTGATGGAAGGGTCTCTGGTAGTCTTAGGAGACAATGAAGAATCTCCCCTGACTTGGGCTGGAGAAGGACCTCAGTTGGTAGAGTGCTTGCCAACTATGCATTAGGCTCTGGGTTTCATCCCCAGTACCCCATAAAACTGGCTGTGGTGACACATGCCTGTAATCCCATCACGTGGAAGGTAGAGGCATGACAATCAACTACATTATCAAGTTGGAGGCCAGCCTGGGGCTACAAGAAAGCAGTCTCAAAAACAAATTCCCAGAGGAATCAAAGTGAGGTTTGTAGCCCTCCCCAGTGGGGGATTTTATTCCTCCTCTTTCTCAGGACCCTCAAACCTTTAGGGTGTGGTATCTTTTATGCTTGTACTTCAAGGTCTTGTCAGTGTCCCCTGTGGCCCAGAACAGCTTGCTCCACCAGTCTACCTCGTGCTCATATTCATCCTGGCAGGGAAGAGGCTCTTGCTGACCCTCGGCCAAGTGCAGCCCCCACACCCCCACCTCCCTGATCTGTCTCGGGGTGTTTCCTAGTCTAAGCCTACTTCACCTCAGCTTTGCTGGCCTTGAACCAGAACTTTTCGTAGAGGTACCCTAGAAACTGAAAGGTGAGAAAATAAGAGAAGGGGCTTCCCTGGCTCCCCTGCCCTCTTGCACTTCTCCTAGAATTCAGACAGACAGGATCGGGGGCACAGGGGGAAGTATGCTGCTTTTCTTCACCACCCACTGATACAGACTGAGCTCAGAAGTACAGAACCTCACACTCCAACCTCTGGGGCCAGAGTTCTTCCCCCACTTCCAGAGTCGCACACTGGGAATCAGGATAGCTTTCAGCTTGTGATCCTCCTACCTCAGCCTTCCAAGGGCTGGGATTCCAGGTGTGACCCAGCATGCCTTGCAGAAACAAGTAACCAACCCTTGCTTCCTTTCTTCCCATCTTTTCTCCCTCCCTTCCTTTGGTAGGATGCTCTGGTGGGATCCCTCAGTGGTCTGGATCTCAGGAGTTTAAAAGCTCAGGTGAACTGGGCAAACACCTGTAATCCAAGCACTTGAAAGGCAGGAGGCTCAGGAGTTCAAGGTCATCCTTAGATACATAGCAAAGTTGAGGCTAGCCTAGGCCACATAAGACACTTAGGGGGGGGGGGGGAATACAGACCTGACTGAGAGCCACTACCTCTAGCCTTCTGTAAAACTGGACCTTCTCACAAGGGTACAGATACCAGGACAGTTTAATGGACACCCCTCCGCAGGGGGAGGGTCACTCATGCAAACGGAGGGAGAAGGTGGCCCTGGACCTTACTCACACTCTGATGCTTCTTCACAGACAGCACTGTGTGGAGAGAGCACAATGATGAACATCAGGAGGGGAGACACCAAGGAGAACTCCAGCCCACAGGGGAGCCAGGGCCCCCCTCCACTCCTAGCGGGGACCTTAGGCTGGAGCAAGTGGGGACAAGTCAGCCAAAAGGGCCTTACTTGGAAGCCGTGGGGGCATGTAGTCCTGAGCCCAGGGGTCACAGAAATAGGGCTGGAGGAAGTCAATGCTGGCCTGACCCACCACGGTCTGCTGGCCGTAGTCTTGGTCCAGCACTTTCACCACGAGGGGCAGCGCGTAGGCCTCCTCTATCGGTATGAACTGAAGGCCAAGGAAGTGGGAAATGTGAAACCCCCACCCAAGAGAAGAGGACCGCTCATCCCCTACCCAGGGCCTCTTACCGCCGTGAGGAAAAGGACGGACTCGGGGAAGTTGGGGTTGGTCTGGAATTCACGGATGGGCTCTGACCTCAGGGACTCCTCCCCGCATTCTACCAGGAGCTCTGGATAGCGCACCTTCTTCATGTTCCGAAGACCCCAGGCCAGGATCTGCAGCCAAGGGTTAGGGTTAGAAGCCAGCATCCAGGGCTCCTCTGGGTCTCCCTGTCCTGTGAGGGATCCCCCTGGCTCTCAAGACGTGGCTGCCCCTCCACTTACCCCCTGACCTCCAGGCAGGTGGGCCATGCACTTCTCAGCTCCTTTCTCAGGCATTGAACTCCTGAGGCAGAAGCTGGTGGTGCCTGGATTTTCCAGGGGTCCCACACCAACTAGCTCACTGCTGACCTCTGTCCATGACCCTGAGATTTCTTTCTCAGCTGATACCCGGTACCACAGGAAATGTCCACTTGGGCCCATAGTGGGGACTAGCCAGGTTAGCTTATTTTAGCTTATTTGTCTCCCCTCAAGCCTCAAGCAGGGCTGAATCTGAATCATGGCTCTGTCCCTCAGCCCCGAGGTCACCAAGCCTGCAATGTGTCGTCACAGCCTCAATGCTCTGTCAGCACAAGCCTTAAATTCCGCAATGAATGCTACGGTCCCTGAAGAGACTCACAATGAAATGATTTCCCAGGTTGTATCTGAGCTTCTGCTCTCCTTTCTCGGGTTTCCTCCATTTCCCTTCTCACCCTAGGATGTATTTGGGGGTCTAGGTATTCAGGAAGGCCCTGCCAAGAGCTGCCCCCCTCTCTCCATCCATACGTACCTCGATGGTCATCTTCTTTAGTGTGGGCTGGATGCTCCTGGGCAGGGTGTAGATCCCATTCTTCCAGGGAACACTTAGGATCTGCAGATGAGTCTCTCTCAGCTTCTGGAAGAGGAGAAGGGAGAGCAGGTAGCATGAGGCCCTGGGGGCTGGTCCCAGTGTCTCCACCCAAGCATGCCCTTGAAGGACCCCACTGGGTCTGAGTGGTGGGGAGTCAGGAGAAAAGTTTGGCAGGACAGTTACCATTGAACCCAGTTTTTTAGTTCCTGGGCCTCAGGCCTTTCATGGCAGGGGTTGGGGGGAAGGCAGCATGCCCTGCTGGTCGTGGTAACTTGGGGGCAGGCTGTGGGTCTACCAGGGAGACCCTTCTCAGCCAGGCCCCGTCTCCCAGTACCTCAGTCTCAAGGATGAGCTCGCAGGAGGCCAAGATCGCACCCTCTTCCTCCCCTAAGTCTTTTACAAGGGGGTGCCACCTGAGCGGGGGCAGGATCCAGTTTTGAAGGTCCAGCCAGACCACTGGGGGCCACATGCTCCTTCCCCACAGGATCTCCTTTCCCTGGAGGGGAGGGGAATTCACAGAATGTGGAGGTCAGGCTGGAAGGGCCCAGCTCCTGGCCTAGGCTTCTGATGAGGAGAAAATGGCCTCTCTGCATGTCAGCCTGATTGGCACTTCTGGACGCCTTGCCACCTCAGGCGAGCCCACGAGGCAGCCCACTTCCTGCTTCCACACCTTGGAGTCATGCTGCCACAGTTCCAACACCACGAGCGGGGGGCTCTTCTTGGTGTCCTGGGGGTTCTCAAACAGCAGGAGATGCTGGAAGATGAGAGTCTGGGACCACGTCGGAGCTGTAGAGTTCCGCAGGGTCTGGGTACACAGGCTGTAGTTCAAGAAGACCACCCGAACGAAGGGCCCTGGAGTGGAGAGAGAGGCTAACCTCCCCTGTGCTGTGTGGCTACAGCTACCAGACCAGGTCCCAGGGACAGCCAGACTGAGCAGCCATTGCTGCTGCTGGCTCTCAGCAGGAGCTCCCCAACAACTGGGCCCCACCCCACAGGCCAGAGGCACCTTTGCCCTCCATTCATGTGAACACCCTGTCCACCCTAGCTGGGGCCTGACTTCTGCAGAGATTGGGGGGGGGTCTTCTGGAGGCATCTGGAGACGAGGTTCCCCATGGCTGATTCCCCACAGCAAGAGCGAAAGGGGACATCTCTACAGCCATTCTGCCACTGCCCAGCCCCCAGAGCAGTGCCATTACCAGGACGGTGTTGGCACTCAGCTCACCTCCTCAACCCTTCCATGGTGTTCTCTCTCCACAAGGGACTCCTCCCTGCCCCCCTCTCCCCGATTTTGTCCAGCTACAAGCGATGTGCGGTTCCTCAGCACGTCACTGTATTTCACGCTGTACCCTCTCAGTCCTCATACAAACTGCTTCATCTCTACTAAGTGGTCCCCACTGGGATGAAGCATCTCTGCTCCCTGGGGTCATGCCTGAAGGGCAGTATTTATTCTGGGGTCTTTTCCTCAAATCATACCCATGAGCTGTTTGGAAGAGAGATCTGTACCTCTGTCACCCACACATTCTGTATATAACTGTGTTGCTAGGCCCTGGGGGGGGGGGGGCTTCAGGACAAGGGACCTTCTTACTCTGGAATGTCATGATCTGGTCGGACATCAGATTCCGGACTTGGTAGATATAACAGAAGAGCTGATAGTAGTGGGGCTCTGGATAAAAAGGAACCCTATTTGTCACCTGACCCCAGGGTTTCCACAGGCTGCCCTCTGGATCCTCTCCCCCATCCCTTCCCACTTCCTGCCCTCAGGCCACTTAAGCTGACCCTCAGCCTAGTGCTCACTGTTGAGGGTGAAATAGATGAAGGGCATGGTGGGGGGATGGGCATCCTCTAGGACCGCTTTCCAGGACTCCTTGAACTGACTCCATAACCCAGGCTTGTCCTCCTCCGCTATGGCTTGGTTTTTCAGATCCATTGCCTGTGCCCAGAAAAGCCTGCCTGAGGCTCCGGGCTGCCCTCCCTCTCTTGCCAGGCCCCCTCACAGGTGCCACCTGCAGCGTGAAGAATAGGGGCCCAGCCAGCAGGGGTCACATCCTCTAGGAGGGAGACTAGCAGGCAGGTGCTGCCCAGCCCATGGAGGCTTTACCAAAGATCCCTCCAGAAGAAATATGGGTGCAACACCCTTTTCCTTATTGGGTGCTAGCCTTCGGTGCCAGCAGCGGCGGCGGAACCGGCTCTGGGGCTGAGGGTCCAGGTAGAACTTGGAACCTATGGTGCCATACTCCCAGCCTTCCTCTCCCTCCTTGCCTAGGCCCTGCCGCAAGGAGGAAAGCAGAGTCATGCCCTTGCTCCAAACTGGGGTGGCCCAAGACCACGTCCCTCGGGGGCCGATGCCAAGTGCCTCACCGCCTGCAGGAAGGAGAGGGCCTCCTGCTCCCGGCCCAGCTCCCCAGGGTTGCGGAATCGCACGCGCACCCAGCGCCGCCGCCTGCATGTGTGGTAGGTCTTCTCCACTGAACCCCAGATCTGGGGCAGGCCTGAAGGTGGGATCCCCACTCCGTACTCCCAGCCTGCAGGGGCAGCACCTTGGCGTGAGATCGGGGTCCCCAGGTGTCTACAGGTCTGAGGGAAGCGCTCTAGAGGGCCGGCTACAGGGAAGTGCTTTGCTCACGCCCTGTCACCAATGGAAGTGACTTACACAAGACCACCCAGCCATGAGCCACAAGGCCCACCCGAGACTTCCAGCCTGCCGCTCCTTCCCTGGAGCTAGTTAGGGTGAATTCGCAGACATAGCACGTCTGCAAGCTTTGCTCCGGTGCCAGGCTTCCGAAGGCACCTAGAGTCCCAACGCTAGCGTCCATATTTATGCAGTGGGTGGAGGCTGCTCCCTAGAGGCTGGAGGAGCTCCAGGAATTCACTCATCACACTGTCTGAGAGCTTGGCAGCTCAGAGGCTTCCAGAAGAACCAGACACCCCAACCTGCCTGAAATGGCTTTGATGATCTGGGGTGCCCGGGCCCCCCTGTCCTCGGCCCTGACAGAGACCTACCCTCACTGTCCACCGCATGGTTGAGTTCCACAATCCAATTCTTCTTGAAGTGCCATCCTTCAGGGCACTTGACATTCTCCAGGGTCTCAGTGGGCTGTCCATCCTGTGGGGACCACAGAGAGCAACGGAGGGACATGTGAGCTGAATGGAGCTTGCCTTCAGTCCCTTCACACTCCTGTCCATCCGTCTGTGACTCTCCTGCCACAGTGGCCTCCTCCCCTGAGCCAGAGAGCGCTGGCCACTTCTGTCGCTCAAATAGACAGGCTATGCTTTGACGGCTTGTCTTTCTGGACTGGGAACTGCTCTCTCTGTTGCACAGGGAAGACTGTACTAGCACATGCTCAGGATGAGTCAGGTCTGTGTTGTTCTTAAGGTGACCAGAAGCCCCCAAGCTGCCGGGCATAGTGGCGCACGCCTTTGATCCCAGCACTCGGGAGGCAGAGGTAGGAGGATTGTGGTGAGTTCAAGGCCAGCCTGGGTTAGAGTGAGACCCTATCTCAAAAAACAAAACATGGGCTAGAGAGATGGCTCAGCGGTTAAGGCACTTGCCTACAAGGCCTAATAACCCAGGTTCAATTCCCCAGTACCCACATAAAGCCAGATGTGCAAAGTGACACATGCGTCTGGAGTTCATCTGCAGCGGCTGGAGGCCCTGGCGTGCCAATTCTCTCTATCTCTCTCTCTCTCTCTCTCCCTGCTTGCAAATTAATTAATTAATTAAAAATAAAACAGAGTCGCACAACAGAGCAGAACATTTCCATCATATACCGCATTCTACTGGACAGCGCTGAGCCCCAGGTTCTCCTGGTCAGGGTAAACAGGACCTTTGAAAGAGACCTAGAATGTTTTTGATACCGAGTCTCAACTTGCTAGATTGAAGTGATCCTCCTGCCTCAGCCTTTCAAGCAGCTGGGATGACAGGCAGGAACTACCTTGTTTCTGACATCTTATTTAAGGTATCTCCATCCTGCCATCATCAGTGCCAAGAGCTGAAGTCCTCATCCAGGGTCCCACAGAAGGTCTCCCCTCCCAGGGCAGGATGGTGTTGCTCACCGCGTCCGTGTTGGGGATGGCTGCAGGCACCCAGGCTCCTGTGGCATCACGACTCTGGTTCTCATACACCTCCTCCAGCACCTGGCTCTTATTGATATCTATGTCCAGGAGGAGTCTGGTAACAGAGGGACCCCGAATTCCTACACCTCTGAACTTACTGGACTCATCTTCTGCGGGTCAAGTGCTTCCCTACTATGACATCCCACCTCCTCAGGGCAAGGCGGAGCCTGGCATCCAGGCAGGGTAGCAAGCAAGGCTGCCAATGTGGGGTGCTCTCACTCACAGGGCTCAGTGGCTTTGGGCCCAACTCTTTGGACCACACTGAAACATGCAAGGATTTGTCAGGAACATACGGGGACACACAGGCTCAGGGCCTGCCCTTCTCATCTTACCTCCTCTGGGGCTCCACTTTCCAGTTGTCCTGCCAGTGCCACCCGGGGGGTACCCTGAAATCCTTCTTCGGGAGGGCCTTGTGTCCCATGACGTCTGAGAAGTGGGGGCAGCGATGCAACCCCTGTTGCCCCCACTGGTCTTTATACTTGGCTTGATTCTCATACTGGGAGAGAGGAGGCTCAGTCAATACCTACACCTCCTCTACCACATGATGCTGGGAATATTGGGGTCCCTTATCTCCTCATCCTAGAAATACAGCAACAATGCAAGAGAGAGCCATATTCCCATTTCACCTAGGAGGATGAGGTTCAGGGGTAATAGTTCTCCATGTTACTCAGCTAGCAGAGGGGTGACACACACGTTAAAGCCAGCAAACACCTTTAATGCATGCAACCAGCCTACTCCCTGGCCACTGCACATCCGGGGAAATCCAGTCCTGCTCCCACAATCCTCCTACATTCTTTCTCCACCTCTGCTGCTCGCAGCCCTACAAAGGACAGTTTAATTGTTCCTCACTAGCCTTAAGAAATTGGTTCCAGGGATCCCCTGGGATACCAAAATCCATGATCTAGTCCCTGATATAAAGTGGCCTAGCTTTGGCATAGAACATACACTTCTATAGATGACACAATACCCAATACATGTAAATGCTGTGTAAACAGCGCTCTGGTATATTGTTAAGGTCACACCACCAAGGAAAAGGGTGTGTGCGAAATTGCAGGCATGGAAGGCCAAGTATATTATGATATATTTATCCACATGTGCTTCATTTAAAACCATAAAAGTGGTTCATTTTATTTATGGAGAGAGAATAGATGCACCAGAGCCTCCTGCAGCTACAGACTCCCAATACACGTGCCACTTTGTGCATTTGGTTTTGTGGAGGTTCTGAACCCCGGGTTGTCAGACTTCGCAAGCAAGTGCCTTTAACTGCTGAGCCATCTCTGCAGCTGGCCAGTTTTTAAAAAATGTCTTTTCTTCTTTCCTTTCTCTCTTCTCTTCCCCTCCCTCCTGTCCTCTGTCTTTCTCTCCTCTCTCTTTGAGTCAGGGTCTTGCAAGTAGCCCAGGCTGGCCTTGAATTTATAACAATCTTCCTGTCTAAACCTCCCAAACACTGGGATTACAAGCATGCACAAGAATGTTTTCAACTGGGTGTGGTGGCGCACGCCTTTAATCCCAGCACTCAGGAGGCAGAGGTAGAGTTTAAGGTCACCCTGAGACTACAGAGTGAATTCCAGGTCAGCCTGAGCTACAGTGAGACCCTACCTCAAAAAAGAAAAAAAGTTTTCATTTTGAAAGTTTCAAGGCTTGCATCGTGGAATGCTGTTCTCAGGGCAAGACATGCCCATTGCTACAGTGAAATAAATCAGAGTAGCTGTTGTTTCCCAAATGAAACTCTCACAAGACTGAGCTGCCTACTCCCTCACAGGGGTAGGATACCGTGGCTTCAGCCTCCCTCCCCTACTTGCATGCCCCGCTGTCAGACCAGCTCTTCCCTGGCTAACCTTCCGCCCTACCCTCCATGGGCCTCTGCTCACCGTCTCTGCGTACACCACCATGTGGCCCTGATGGAGCAGCTGCAGGTTCTTGCTGTCTTTGACATTACCGAGCCACATGCAGACCCGAAGCTGGGGTGTATCCTTCTGTCCTTCACCTTCCGGGTACTGAGCCAGCGCAGGTCAACCATGGGGGGTACAGTGCCATGTGGACAGGGGTGAGGGTGAGGGAAGGGTCACATACCCTAGAAGTGGGTCATGCTTGCCCCTTGCCCTGGAGTCCTGGGAGCAGGGGCCCTCACGCTGAGTGCTGTAATACTATTGAGGGGGGCTAAGGTCCTGAACCCCAGCACCAGGAAGAAAAAGTGGTCTTTTAGAGTAGAAAATGACATGAAAATAGGTCACCCTGGGACCTAGCACAGAAAAGGGGAGGGGTGGAGGGAATGTCTGGGAGCTGGGAAGGTGGCCTGGGGAGTCAGAGGGCTCCACAGGGAAGGGTGAGCATGGAGCACTGGCAATTCCAGCCTTCTAGCTGCACACCAGCATTCTGCTAAGCGCTTTGATCTCCACACCCCACCCAGCACCGGGTCCATGCTACTGAACAGCAGCCCTGGATACAATCAGGAGTTGGCCCCCATCATACAAGCAGTGAAGGGCAGAGTAAAATTCAAGTCACAGTGGTTCTTGTAGAGGGAGAGGGTCTTCCATGGGCCCCAGTAGAGGAAGGACAGAGGGCAGGCACATGTAGGATTTGGGCAGGCCAGGGAGGATGCCTTCTCTAGGAGGTTGTGGGGACCAAGGAAGGTCTCTGACAACCCACCTTCTCTCCAAGGAGGAATTCTGTCTTAAGGACCACATGGTGTTTAGGGGTTCAGTCGGCCTTATTTTATAGCTTGCTTCTGATGAGAGGGGCTGGTGCCCAAACATTACAGACACTGAATAATCTGGAGTTCACTCAGTCATGGTTCACAGGAGCGATGACAAGGAACTAGACCAAGTGGTTATCAGGAGAGTGATAAAGGGGTGAATTTGAGAGGCCTTTCTGAGGGGCATGAGCTTAGAAGCAGCCCAGAGTGAGGAGCACAGGCACTGCCTTCCTCTGGGGCCGCTCTGCAACCTCAGGGGTTCTTTTTCTCCAGGGGACTGGGGGCTCCTCATCTTCCCTGAAGACACTCTGCTTCCTCACCTGTAAAAAGAGGCTCTGAATCTTTCCACAGAACTTTCCAGAATGCAGGCGCCCCGCTGAGGAGTACAAGACAGTATGGGCGGGCACCCGAGCGTAAGCCACTCGCTGCTCCTTGGCCATCAGCCAAATCATCACATCCGGGAGGTTCATCTGGGGCTGTCGAAGTGGGAGGGCATTAGGACCCCCCACCGTGAGCAGCCCCCAGCCCCGCTGCCCGCCTGTGCGCCCACCGCACCTCGGGGATTACAGCGTTGAGGCGGCGGAGCCAGCCCACCGCTGTGGCCACCATGTCCTTGGGCTTGGCTTCCTTGGCTCTCTGTGCCAGTTCCTTCAGGAGGAGGCTACGAAGCTGCCACTTCTTCCTGTCCAAGTTGTTGGCTTTGGGATGGCTGGTCATGCAAGGCAGAGGGCGCCTGTGGCCAGGACAGGGTAGTAGGAGGCTGGACGGCTGGCCTGTCTTCCATGCCTCGGCCTCAGGCCTATGCGCCTGCCCCACCCACCACCACCGAGTGGCCTCAGGAGCCCTGCCTGCGCTCCCTAGGGAGCTGGCTCACCATAGGCCTCCCCTGGGGTTCTCATCCAGCTTTTCCTACCACCCCAGCCCTGCCAGGCCAGGGCTGTGTCCAAGCACCTCTAATGAGGAGGGGTGTGTGCCAGGGGCAGGACCCAGCCAAACCCTTCCAGGGAGCAGGGAGAAACTTTCCCATGAGTCCCCTGGAGAAAGCAGACTCCTGAGGAGGCCACTTTGCATGGGAGGGGCCATGGGAGGAGGTGTGGAGCTGGGGGGCAGGTGGAGGGGAGGTGGTGATGTGCTGGGGTCATCAGCTTGAGGGCATGAGAGGACAGGGTGGGTGATTATCAGGTGATCAGGGTCATTTTCTGGAAGAGCGAATGTAGGAGGGAGAAATGGCTGTGGAGCAGACAGAGCTCACACTTCCTGGGGTGAGGTGCGTTCCCCTCCTTCGAGCCTCCCCCAGCTCAGCCCAGGCCCAGCCCCAGCCAGTCCGCTCCTACTTGCAGTCCTCCACCAACTCCCTCAGCAGCTTCTCCCACTGCTGGAGTACGGCTGGGTCACTGGGATTCCGCATGGACTTCAGGATGGTCAGGTTGGCTTTCTACCCATTGGGAAAGAGAGTGCTGGCCTTGGCACAGAGCTCTTCTGGGAAGGGCTGATGAGCCCAGGATGGTTTCAGCCAGGAATTGGGGACCTTTGAGGGGTGACCTCTCAAAGGGATTAAAGGCGCCACATATCCTAACATGGATGACCTCTCCTACCTACTTCCTACTCTACAACAGAAGAAGCAGTTGGCAGAAAGACAAGTAAACAGTGTAGAGTCCCAACCGCCTGAGCTTCCATCAAAGTGTGACAAAGTCATGTCTAAAGTGGAGGCACAAGACACAGAGACTTACCCCATGTCAAGTACTCGGATTCTCTGACTTCCACATCACCTCCATACCCCCACTCTGCTTGGGACTTCAAAAGCTGACACATCACCACGACTTTGCATGTCATTCCCTCTGCCTTTCCTCTCCACATAAGTCCTATGAAGTCTTCAAAATCCTGCTGACATATTGCCTCCTTTGTGACTCTTAACTCTCTCTCTCTCTGGTTTTTTTTTTTTTTTTTTTTTTTTGAGGTAGGTCTCACTCTAGCCCAGGCTGACCTGGAATTCACTAGGTAGTCTCAGGCTGGCCTTGAACTCACAGCAATCCTCCTACCTCTGCTGGGATTAAAGGTGTTGCCACATCACTTGGCTGAACTGTTCTCTTTATTCCTTCCCCTCTCCATCTCTCTGATCCTAAATCCTTTGGCACTCCTATCTCCACGACAACCCTAGCTACAGTACTAAGTGCACATCTGACCTCCCCAAATACTGACGAGTCTGTTTATTTAAATGCCCAGCATGGTCCGAGTGCCTGCTGTGATATAGGTTCCCCAGCCTCCCGCCCAGCACAGCCTTCCTGTTGCACTCCTCATACTCACCAGGCGGTCCCGAGCAACATGGAGAAGGTTGAGGCAATTCATTCGAAAACTGACATCCTCCCAGTTGGAGGTCACGGCCACCACAGGCTTTATGTTGTACCAGGGGACATAATGATAGATATTCCCTGATATACAAAGACAGAGGAGGAGAATGTCTGAGGGACGCTTGGGAGGGGCCTCTCATGTGTCCCTCTGGAAAATCTCCCCTGGACCACATCGTTCTGACGATGCTGACTGAACCCCTCCCAGCCTGAGCCTGGATCACAACCCAAAGTGAACCCAGCCAGGCCCTAGGGAGCATCCACTCTGCTTCCTGTGTCGTGTGTCCCTTGTTTGCACATTAGGAGAAGCCTTGCCCGTGATGGCATCTGATAGTAGAGTCCTATGTTTGGAGTCTTGGGTAAGATGCCTAGGCCAGGGCCAAACCTCAAGGGAGAGTGTCCCTTCTGGGTGGCCTAGAAGGCTGAGGAGGGTCTTAGCCCAAGAAGTGCAAGGTGGGGAGCCAGGCATGGTGGTACATGCCTGTAATCCCAATACATCCAGGAGGATAAAAGTTCAAGTGCTACATGGTTACATAGTAAGTTGAACGTTAGCTTAGGCTACCTGAGACCCTGTCTCAAAGAAGAAGAGGAGGAGGAGGAACAGGAAGAGGAGGAGGAAGAGGAGGAAGAAGAGGAGGAAAAGAAAAAGAAGAGGAGGAGAGGGAAGAGGAAGAGGAGAAGGAAGAAGAGGAAGAAGAAAAAGGGTGGTAGGTAGCATTGGTGGGTCTGACTGACTGGGCTCCCTGGCAGCGTTCCTTTTTTTATTTTTAAAGAGGGGAGGGAGCTAGGGAGCTAGCTCAACAATTAAAGGCGCTCTCTTGAAAGGCCTGCCAACCCAAGTTCAGTTCCCCCAGTGCCCACTTAAAGCCAGATACACAAAGTGGCACATGTATCTGGAGTTTGTTTATAGCAACAAGAGGTTCTGGCACACTCAATCTTTCCTCCCCCATCCCAAGTAAATAAAGAATATTTTAAAAAATAAAATGAGGGGGTTGGAGAAATGGCTAAGGGTTAAGGCCCTTGTCTGCAAAACCTAACAAACTAGGTTCAATTCTCCAGTACCCACATAAAGCCAGATGCACAAAGTGGTGCATGCATCTGGAGTTTGTTTGCAGGGGCTAGATGCCCTGGTGTGCCCATTTGCTTACGCTCTCTCTCTCTCTCTCTTCTCTCTCTCTCTCTCTCTCTCTCTCTCCCCTTGCAAATAAGTAGAAATATATATATATATATATGTATATACACACACATATATATACATATATATATATATATAGAGAGAGAGAGAGAGAGAGAGAGGGTCATCATGTGTCTCAGTAGTAGTGTCTGCCTAGCATGTGCAAGACCCTGATCCCAGCCCTAGCACCTCAAGAAAAAAGGAGAGAAGCTAGATGAAATAAAGGACTCCTGGGTGTGCTTGGGTGCGTGCACACATGCATGTAGAGGCTAGAAGTCAACCTCAGGTGTTGCCCATTCACTTTTTGTTTTTTGAAGCAGGATCTCACTCTAGCTCAGACTGACCTACAACTCACTCTGTAACCCAGGCTGACCTTGAACTTAGCTTCCCAAGTGTTGGGATTAAAGCTACCTCACATGGCTGATATTCTTTTTCTGAAAGACACCCCTGTATTGGCCTCAAAATAATAAATCCACAAAAGCCCAAATGTTTAAGCAGCAGAAAGCCCATGAGGCCAGTTGAAGCCAAAGCTTTGAATTTTGGCAAATCGTGGAAAACTTATACTTCTCTTTGGCAACTTCAGGGAATAGAGGGCAGGAGAGAAAGCTGGGTGCTGGCCAAGCTGGCCAGTCTGGGAGGATGCCTTGTGCACCATAGGCTAAATTGCGCTCCACTTAAAGATATGTTGAAGTTCCAACCCCAGTTCTTCAGAATATGACCTTATGCAGAAATAAGGTCACTGATTTGATCTTAAATGATATAGGGTAGGCTCTTAAGCTGATATGGCTGGTGTTTTTGTGAAGGAATCAGACATAAAACGACAGCAGTCATAAGATCCAGAGGCACAGGGAGGATATGGGAGGCTCGAAGCAGAGAATGGAGTGAAGTGTCTGCCAGTTAAGAAACTCAAAGGACTGTCCTCAGAGCGTCCCAAGAAACCAACCTGACCCCTCACTTCCAGCTTCTGCCTTGGAGACCTGCTGGTTTGTTTGTTTGTTTTTGGAGGAAGGGTCTCACTCTAGCCCAGGCTGACCTGGAATTCACTATGTAGTCTCAGGGTGGCTTTGAACTCATGGCAATCCTCCTACCTCTGGCTCCAGTGCGAAAGTGCTAAACGCATGCACCACCAGGCCCAGCAAGACCTGCAGTTTTAAGTCACTGAGTTTGTGAGGCTTGGTAACAGCAGCTCTAGAATACAAAGTTAGTATTGCAAAACCTCCACCCTTGTTGTAGTCAGCTTCGCAGTGCTGTGACGAAGAACCCAACCAAAGGCAGCTGATGGGAGGAAATGGGTTTATTTTGGCTTACAGACTTGAGGAGAAGCTCCATGATGGCAGGGGAAATGAAGGCATGAGCAGAGGGTGGACATCACCTCCACCACAGCACTGCTAACAGTGGCAGGAACAAACACTGGCAAGGCGAAGCTGGCTATAATCCCCATAAGACCACCCCCAACAATCCACTTTCAACATGGTTTCGTTATAGGAAGTGGCCATGGTCAGTGTGAAGTAGGTGTGTTGGATTGCCTGTGTGGAGGCCTGATGGAGCCATGAGGATGAAGTAGAGACCCAGTGAACTGCCAGGACTAAGGAATGGCTGCCAAGGAGAGCTGCCAGCACTGGATGGAGTTTTCCAGGACTGAGAGTAGCCAAGCTGGAGGGGTGGAATCAGAACTCCAAGAAACCATCACTAGTTATTATCAGACTTTAGGGTTATAGAGTTTGATGTCTGCCCTGGTTGTTTTAAATCTTGTATTGTTTCAGTTTGTCTTTGATATGCCCAGTGCCATCTTTTGCAGTGTAAATGTTCTAAGCCATTATGGGTTTGTTTTGGGGGTATTATGGCTCACTTAAAAGATGTCTGAGTGTCATTGGGATTGATAGAAATTGTGGGGACTTTTGGAGTTGAACTGAATTCAGCATTGCATTTTACATCATGTATGATTATTAGTTTGTGAAGGCCAATAATAATCATATATGTGAAGGTTTGATTCAGGTGTCCCCCACAAATATATGTGTTCTGAATGTTTGATTCCCAACTGATGGCAGTTTTGGAATTGGAACCTTGTTGTAGGTGTGTTGTTGGGGGTGGGCTTATGGCGGTCATAAGCCAGCTTCCCCTTGCCAGTGTTTGGCACACCTTCCTGTCGCCATTTGCAGTAATGTGGTGGAGGTGATGTCCACTGCCTGCTCATGCCTTCATTTTCCCTGCTATGATGGAGCTTCTCCTCAAGTTCATAAGCCAAAATAAACCCATTTCTCAGCAAATTGCTTTTGTTTGAGTCTTTCTGTGCAGCAACAAGAAAGCTGACTTCAACCTTTAAGGCCAGAGTGAATGAGAGCTAACCCATAACCAAGATGGAAGGGAAAAAACCCTAAGATTGCATATACATATTTGTGTGTATATGCTTATGTATATGTATGTATGTGTGCATGTATGTGTGGTATTCTGAGATTCTATCTGGGAAGTTTGAAGAATGCCAAGCAGACAGTGGAAAAGTGCTCCCTGGTTGATAGTGGCTCAGGTCACTGGAAGAAACAACAGGCAATCCTCTTGGAAAATGAAACTTTAGTCAAAGTCCAAAAAAATTCCTCAAAATTGCAAGGAACACATACATTCCCTAACTCAGGAATTTAACTCCTCAACGAACACCCTATATGAAGGCAAATATAGCATTATCAAGATACATTCATGTCAACTTCATTTAGAATAGCCAAAAATTGGAAACAGAGCTGGAGAGATTGCTCAATGGTTAAGGCACGTGCCTGCAAAACCTAATGACCCAAGTTCACTTCCCCGGTACCCACATAAAGCCAGATGTACAAGGTGACACATATGTCTGGTTTGCAGTGACTGTAGGCCCTGGCGTGCCCATTCTCTCTCTCTCTGCTTGTCAATAAATATTTATATATTTAAAGTTGGAAACAGTCTAAATATCTCTCCACTGTTAAAAGGATAAACAAATTATGGTAATCAGGCATCTCTGACTCTCCCCAGGGAATTGTTTCCAGGGCAGATATCCTGAGAATACTAACATCTGCAGATGCCCAAGTCCCTTACATAAAATGCATACCATTTGCCTAGAGCCTACTGACATGGGCCTATTAAAGCGTCTCTAGGTGACTTATACCTAAAACAAAATAAATTCCATATTAATAGTTGGTTTTATTTGTTTTGTTTTTTCAAAGCAGTGTTTCACTGTAGCACAGGCTGATCTGGAGCTCACTCTGTAGTTCTAGGCTGGCCTCCAACTCACAGCCAATCCTCCTACCTCTGCCTCCCGAATGCTGACTTTAAAGGCATGTGCCACCATGCCTGCCTATTAGTTGTTATTTTGTATGTTGTATTATTTAAGGAATAAGGACAGTGCTTGTTTGACACAGATGCAATTTTTCAAAAATAAGTTTTCCTTTAAAATGTATTTGCAAGGGAGAGAGAAAGAGAGAGAGAGAGAGAGAGAGAGAGAGAGAGAGAGAGAGAGAGAGAGAGAGAGAGAATGGCATGCCAGGGCCTCCAGCCATTGCAAATGAACTCTAGATGCAGGCGCCACTTTGTGCAGCTGTCTTTATGTGGATACTGGGGAATCAAACCCAGGTTGTTAGGCTTTGCAGGCAAACACCTTAACTGCTGAGCCATCTCTCCAGCCCCTGCCCCTTTTTTGAGGTAAGATCTCACTCTAGCCCAGGCTTACTCACTTTGTAGTCCCAGGCTGGTCTTGAACTCATGGCGATCCTCCTACCTCTGCCTCCAGAGTGCTGGGGTTTAAAGGCATGTGCCAGCTTGCCTGGCCAGATACAATTTGTTTGAGGGTTTTTTTTTGTTTTGTTTTTCAAGGTAGGGGTCTTGCTCTAGCCCAGGCTGACCTGGAATTCACTATGTAGTCTCAGGGTGGCCTTGAACTCATGGTGATCCTCCTACTTATGCCTCCTAAATGCTGGGATTAAAAGTGTACACCTAGCCTGGACTAGATCAAGAACCTACCTCGAAAAACCAAAAAAAAAAGAAAAAAAAGTGTACACCTGCGCACCCAGCTTTGTTTGACAAAAACAAAACAAAAAAACAGTGAGGGTCCTGATGAGCTGGAAGGTCACACAGCTAATCTCAGTCCTGAGGACCAGTGGTTTAGTCTTGAACTTGAGTTGACTATTGATACTTATTTACTGTATAAATACAATTTATCATCTGCATCATAAAAAGGACAAAACCAATATGTACAATAATGTGTGGAATGGTAGAAAATTCCATGGAGAAGAATAAAGTAGAAGAGGAGGAAGGGTATGAAATAAGGTGGTTACCCGAGGCTTTACTGAGATCTAGAAGATTCCAACTGTAGCCTAGATATCTTGATAAGAAATATGGGTGAGAGATTAAAAATATGGAGGACAGAATGTGAAGGTCTACAAAGGATAGAGTGAGTTTCAGAAAGCAGAAACATCTCAGAATTTTCCAGAATTGTTGGAAGACACCAGTTTCAGACTCTGATACTGAGTGAATGGGCGGAAGGGTAAATGAGCAGCGATCCATGGCTGAGGTTCACAGTGGGAGCATGGGGTTCAAGATGGCAATTTTCTTCTTCTGTTCTTGGAGAGCTGACAAAAGCAACATCAAGAAGGAGGAAAATAACTCCATTTCCAGCAAGCAAGGAGACAGATAGAATCTGCAGACTCAAAATACACATAAGGATTGCCAAAAGCAACTAGTACGGTTTGCACAGAAGCACCGAGGGGTGAGGGTAGCAGAAGGCACCTGGGGGAAGTGGATTTTGAGACCCACAGCGGGGAGCACAGCTTGATGGAAGCAAATCACAGAAAGTGCCAGCAAAAATATACTCCTGAAGGAATGCAGGACACACAGGAGAAATGTGAGCCCAGAACTCAGATAGCAGAAACATCAGAGAAAGGTGACATAAGAAGTCCCAGGGAGCTTTTCAGCGAGGGACCTAAAAATGAGCATGGGCTAAGAAAAGTGACCAGAAGGAAATGGAAACAGAGACCAAGAGTGGATCAGGGAGAAAATGACAGGTATAGAAAGCCAAGGAGAATCATTAACCCACCAGAGTGGCCCTGAGGAAGGAAAGGAAACACCGGGGCCCAGCAGGGATTGAGGCATGCCATTCATGAATGCTCACACGGGCCTTTAAACAGCTGGTGCTTGAATAATCAGGTATCCACATGCAAATTAATTCAAAATGAATCAGAGTGAAATGCTAGACCTGAACCCAGAACATTGAGGAGCTGGGGAGATGGCTCAGTCAGTAAAGTGCGTGCCATGCAAGCTTGATGATCTGAGTTCGGATCCCCAGCACCCACGGAAACGCTGGGTGTGGTGATGTGGGCTCAGGAGATGGAGACCCGTGTATCTCCAGGGCAATTTGGCAGCTGAATTGGTGAGCTCTGGGTTCATTGCGAGATGCTGTTATTAGATAGGGAACAATTGAGGAAGACACTCAACCTTCACTCTGACCTCTATATGCATACACACATGTGCATGCTTACCCTACACATGTATAATACACACGTGCATACTTACCCCACACATGCATACATACATATTCGTACTTACTCTACACATGCATACATACACACATGTATACATGCAAAAAAACTTTAGGAGAAAATTTTCATGACTTTAGGCTAAACAAAGAGGTCTTAGATATGATCTATGTTGGTGGGAAAACAGGAACTGGTGTAGCCCTTTTATAAAAGTTTAATAGAGAGAGGTCCTGGTTTTCTCTCTCTCTCTCTTTTCTCTCTCTCCCTCTTGCAAATAAATGAATATTTTTAATAAAGCTTGATAGACTCTGGAAAAGATATTATAATCAGTCATCTTGAAATGTATTCCATTTTCAACTATCTACCCAAAAGAAATGAAAGCATATGTCTACCCAACTACTAGTGAAAACACATGTTTGTAGCAGCTTTATTCACAATAGTCAAGAAGAAAAAGCATGTCAATCAATCATGAATGGTACAAATCATATAATGGAATACTATCTAAATAAATAAAAAAGAATGAACTGAGTCGGGTGTGGTGGTGCATGCCTTTAATCCCAACACTCAGGAGACAGAGGTAGGAGGATCGCTATGAGTTCAAGACCAACCTGAATTCCAGGTCAACCTGGGCTAGAGTGAGACCCTATCTCAAAAAAAATAAAAAAGAAAGAAAAAGAAAAGGTAAAGAAAGAAAGAAAGAAAGAAAAGGTAAACTGGGCATGGTGGCGCACACCTTTAATCCCAGCACTCGGGAGGCAGAGGTAGGAGGATCGCTGTGAGTTCAAGGCCACCCTGAGACTACATAGTGAATTCCAGGTCAGCCTGGGCTAGAGTGAGACCCTACCTCGAAAAACCAAAAAAAAAAAAGAAAGAAAGAAAAGGTAATTAACATATTGAACTTCATCAATGTTAGAAATTCTACTGGAGTGATGGTGCACACCTATAATTCCATCCCTTGGCTAAGGCAGGCAGGAAGACCTCAAGTTCAAGCCACCCTACCCCCCATAAGACACCAAATCAAACCAAAACAAAGTAACAAAAAAATTCTGATCTTTCAAAGATCTGTTGTAGTCAGCTTTCTTGTTGCTGCTCAGAAAAGAACTCAACAAAAAGTAGCTTGTGGAGGAAATGGGTTTATTTTGGTTTACAAACTTGAGGGGAAGCTCCATGATGGCAGGTAAAATGATGGCATGAGTGGAGGGGTGGACATCACCTCCTGGCCAACATCAGGTGGACAACAGCAGCAGGAGAGTGTGCCAAACACTGGCAAGGGGAAGCTGGCTAGAACACCCATATTCCAGCCCCCCAAAACACACCTCCAACAAGGTTCCAATTCCAAAACTGCCATCAACTGGGGATCAAGCATTCTGAACACATTTGTTTGTGGGGGACATCTGGATCAAACCATCACAATCCCCACCTGGCCCCCACAAACTAATAATTATGTATGATGTAAAATGCATTCAGCTCAACTCCAAAAGTTCCCACAGTTTTTCTTTCAACTGAGCCATAATGATAATATAAAAAACTCATAATGGCACAGAATATTAATACTGCAAAAGGTGACATTGGGCACTAACAAAGACAGATTAAACCAATACAAGATTTAAAACAGGAAGGGCAAACATCAAACTCCAGCCCCAAGTCCAATAATAACCAGTGACAACGGATCTCTTGGAGTTCTGATTCTGCCCCTCCAGCTCAGCTACTCACAGTCTGGGAAAACTTCATCTGCTGCTGGCAGCTCTCTTTGGCAGCCATCTCACAGTCTTGGCATTTCAATGGGTCTCCACTGTGACCCATAATTCATCCTCATGGTTCTATTGGGCCTCTACACAGATAATCCAACAGGCCTGATTCACACTGCCCATGGCCATTTCCAAAAACAAAACTGTGTTGCAAACCCAATGACCCTCTCTGCATTTGTTATACTCCACAGTACCAGGTAGGCTACCAACTTGTTAATCCAGGGGGGAATAAAGCCAACTTTGAAGCACAGGAAAACTTCAATATTCAGGCCCCTTACTTCAAAGAGTCTGCATTCTTCTTTCTGTCTCAATGAAGATCACCTGGCTCTATCTCAATGGTTGTAACCTCTCAAACAATTGCAGCTGAACAGGCAGTAATTTTGGCCCAAAGATTTTCTTTCTTTCTGTGCCATCTCCATCTGCTCACACTGGGTTCATTTTTATGCAATGCAGGACACGGGTAAGCAGATATGCTACAAACCTCTCATGGCCTCCAGACCAGTGCTGACAAAGTTCTTCCTTTATATATATATTTTGAGGTAGGGTCTCATTCTAGTCCAGACTGACCTGGAATTCCCTGTGTAGTCTCAGGCTGACCTTGAACTCATGGTGATCCTCTTACCTCTACCTCCTGATTGCTGGGATTAAAGGCATGTGCCACCATGCCTGGCTGTGCTGACAAGGTTCTTTCTCACCCTTGTAAGCCAACCTCACAGTCCATAGTCCTTACTGCATTCAGGTCTTTCCAACTCTGACCAGAATGGTCCATGAAGCTGTACTTATTTATAGCACTGCGGGGAATCTCTTAGACTGAGGTTTCAAGATCATCCACATTCCTCCTTTAAATCAGTTCTAAAAGGCCAAAAGCCACAGAATCAGGGTTCTAGCAGCTATGACAGACCCCACTTATGGTACCAAAACTGTTTCTCATTGCTGTGCAGAAAAGAACCCAACCAAAAGCTTCTTGTGGAAGAATGGGTTTATTTTAGTGTATAAACTCAAGGGGAAGCTCCATCATGGCAGGGCAAACGATGGCATGAGCAGAGGGGTGGACATCACCTTCTGGCCAACATCAATAACAGGAGAGTGTGTGAAAAACAGGTAAGGGGAAGCTGGCTATCGCACCCATATGCCTGCCCCCAACAACACACCTCCAACAAGATTTCAAAATTGCCATCAGCTGGCACCTCCATCAAACATCATAGACACTATTTGAGCCCAGTGGGTTTAGAATGCCATCAATCAGAGGCTGAGGCAGAATGATTAAGAGCTCACTATGGAACAAGTTCAAGGCTAATGTGGGCTACATAGTGTGATACCTCGTCACACAAAACAGAACAAAATAAAACAAAAGACACTTTTGAAAATTGGAAATCAAGCCACACACTAGAAGATATTATCAAAATATATCTTACAAAGGATTTGTATTCAACATAAGAAAGAACATCAGCAATTCAATATAAAAAGACAAACAGCTCAGTAAGATAGGCGAAAGACTAGACTCACAAAAGCTATGAATGACCACTCTTCTATGATTTAAGCTGGGTGATGAGATCATGGTACACAGATCTGACAAGAGATTAGATTCAGTATACAAATCAATATGAAAGACATAACCAGAGAGAATAATGGGGAAAAAGATGAATAAGTTTTTTACAGATAAGGAAAAAGAATTCTGTATACAGATACACAATCCTCATTTATAATGAGGAACAAACGCTTTATGATCATGTGAAATACTGCTTTGCCTCCACTAGATTGACAAAAATTAAAAGGCTGGGCTTAAATCAAGTATGGTGAGAACATAGCATAATAAGAATTCTCATACCATGTTGATGAGAGTGTAATTTAGTATAATCACTTTTGCTTTGAGAGTCTGTTCCACTCCAAGGTATATAATTTAGAGGAAGCCTTGTGCTTGTGACCAGGAGACATGTACAAGAATGTTTACAACAAAATTCTTATACTAGCCAGAAAAGATGCAACCAAAATGCCTATACACACTACATACATAATTTGTGGTCTAATCACACCGTGGAATGTATACAGAAGTGAAAGCGAACTGCAGCTCCACACATACCCAAATACAAATGTAAAGTCGAGATGTCAGGCAGATGAGCACAGACTGAACTGGCCCACTTGGATAGGGTAGAAAAGCCATGCTGTTTAAGGTTCCATGCATGCAAGGTACAAACAGAATGGTGGTGCGCACCTTTAATCCCAGCGCTTGGGAAGCAGACGTAGGAGGATCACCATGAGTTCAAGGCCACCCTGAGACCGCATGAGCGAGACTACCTTGAAGAACCAATTCATTTCTTACTCTTTAAACTGCATATACTCACTTTACATTACTTTTATATACATATTTCATAATATAAAATCAGGTAGAGCATCATATTAAATGAGGAAGCTGGTCACAAAGGACCACATAGAAGTCCGTGTCTACTAAACGTGAGACCAGGAGAATCTAGAAAGTCAGAAAGTAGGTTAGCGGTCCTCTAGGGCTGGGGAGGGAGGGCTGACTGCTAACGGGCTGGGGCGAGGAGGGTGTTTGAGAGTGGGTGTGGTGATGGGTGCTCAACTGCGAAAATCCCAAGATCCATGGGATTGAATGCTTCAAGTGGACAAATTGTATGTTACGTGAATGATAACAGAGCTTTTCTTCAGAAGAACAGGTAGAGAAGAGGGCGAAGATGACAAACAGGAAAGGGAGACAGTCTTGCTCTGTGTCAGTGGGCCCCACATTCGAGCAGGCACCCATCACCTAGAGGTCAAAACCCAGCATGTGAGGCTGTAGGGAGAGATTTGCTCATTTTCTAGGTCTGAAGTGGGCCCAGAACCTGCCTTTCTATGAGCTGGGAAGATGGCTCAGAGGATCAAGCACCTGCCTCTCGAGCCCAAGTACCCGGTTCAGATCCTACCACCCATGTAAAACGCAGAGGCTTTTTCTGTAATCCCAGAAAGCTGAAGGTAAAATGGGAGGCAGCGACAGAATTTCCTGGAAGCTCACGAAGCTAGGCTGGTGAGTGGAGAAATGACTACGATGAAAATGGGAGTGAAAGACCTCAAACGAGGTGGAAAGTAAGGGCTGACACCCAAAAATTGTCTTCTGACCACCCCCAGGTATGGCATCCAAGTGCCTGCTGCACACACATACACATGACTCTCTCTCTCTCTCTCTCTCTCTCTCTCTCTCTCTCTCTCTCTCTCTCTCTCTCTCACACACACACACACACACACACACACACACACACACACTTTTTTATTTTAATTTTTTAGGAATCTAGGCTGGGTGTGGTGATGAACGCCTTTAACTCCAGCACTAGGGAGGCTGAGGTAGGATTGCTCAAGGCCAGCCTGAGCTACAGTGTGAGTTCCAGGTCAGCCTGGGCTAGAGTGAGACCCTGATTCTAAACAATAAAACAAAACACCAAAATGTCTGCTTTTCTAGTTGCTGCTAGCAGAAAGACCAAGAGTTCAAGGCCAGCCTATGCTAGACAGTAAAACCCTGTCAAAAATAAAAATAAAAAGGTGGGTAATGTCTGCAGATGTTCCCTTGAAAGAGTGTGGCACACAGTGGATGTTTTACTTTTTGCTTGAATTTGACTCTTACCATCATGTATCACTGGGCTGTACTGAGTAGTCGAGACGAGAGGCTTGTAAGTCAGGTCCATCTTGTTTCCATAGTGGCCCATGCTGACCTCGAATTGGATCAGGTCCTTAAAGTTGGGCATCATGGTACAGGAGAGGAAGATGACGCACAGCCCATACTTTTGGCGATTCTGCTGTTTCTGAAACAATAAACCAGCACATCCTCAGCACATAAGAAGAGGTAAATAAGGCTCTCCTGTCACCAGGGAGGTGAGGACAAGGCACCCTACAAAAGCCACCATCATCACAGAAACCTCTAGACTGGCTGATGAAGGGCAGCTCCTCCCAGGACCTCCCTCACCTGCCCACTTCACTCTCCCTGGTTCCTCCCTCTCTTGGAAGGAATGTCTGCTCTCTGGTCAAGCTCAGCTCTGAGTTGGCCACTTTTTCCCTGTCCCAAATAGGACTGCCTCTTCCTTTCTGTCTAAATCTCTTCCTCATCAAGAGACAGTGTGGACAGGATGCAGCGCTGAAGACAGACAGACAGACAAACACACATACACTTCTACTCTTCATGAGATATAGTGTGGGCAGGGTGCAGAGCCGAAGATAGACAGACAGACACACAGACACAGACACAGACACACACACACACAGAGAGAGACACACACACACACACACACACACACCTGCTCTTCATGGTCTTTTTTTTTTTTTAGATTTTATTTTTTATTATTATTTTTTAATATATATTTATTGTCCATAATGAGTTACATTATTTAGTGGGCAAACAATGCGTTGTTCTCCCGAATTCCCCAATCCCCCCCCCATCAGTTGGATATCCTCCTCCGTGGGCTGTCTGGATTAGTCCTCCCTCCTCTTCCCAGAAAGGCTGCTGGACCTTTCTACTTCCTGTATCAGCTGCACAATGTCTGCCAATTATGTCTGTTCCCACCATGCCTCCCACCCTCCCAGGCCCTCTCATTTCTGTTGCTAATCCCTCCCCTCCCCCTCCTTCCTTCATTTTAGGAGATGAGGTCTCCTATGTCATCCAGGCTAGCCTCAAACTAGGACGATATTCCTGCCCTAGCCTCCTGAATGGTGGAATGACTGGCAAGAGCCACCATGAGGGATCTGCTCACCAGCTCCTATCTTCCTTAAAACAAAACAAAACCCAGCCCTTTGGGGCTGGGAAAATGGCTCAGAGGAGAAAGCCCTCGTAGCGCAAGTGTGAGGACTGCAGTTCGGATCCCCAGCACCCAGAGAATTAAAGGCGGCCATTGGCTGCTTGTTGTAACCCCGCCAAGAGGGAGGCGGTGACAGGGACTGCCCAGGGCAAGCAGTAAGCTCTGGGCTCAAGTGAGAGACTCTGCCTCAGCAACATCAAGAAAGACGCGACGTCAATGTCTAACCTTCACGCATACACACAGGTGCACATACACATTCAGATGCAAAGGAAACACCAGCCCCTTTCTTTCTCCCACATGGCCCTTATTTGGCCACTGCACAACCTCATCTTTTCTACTCTGCAGCCGAGTGTCTTAGAAGCCCTGACTCCTCACACCGGCTCCAGCTTCTCTCCTGGGGCAGCCCAGCGCCAATCCTGACCCACAGCCACCAACCGGAGCTCTGTCTCTCTCCGCCTCCCTCTCCCTCCCTCGCTTGTTCTTTCAAGATCTCTGAACACTTCTCTCCTCCCCAGCCTGTTGGGTTTCGCCTCTTGCTCAGCCCTCATCTCCCATCATGCCACTATTCTCCCTGGGCCACTTCTTCCGGGACCACAGTTTCATCCATGCTGTGTCCATGACATGCCTCTTGACAGCCTCTGAGGGCTGGGACTCACAAACACACTCCAGAGAGGGAAGTCATCATCCCTCCATCCCGACTCCTCCTTTGAGGAGTCTATCATGATGACTGCCACCTGGAACCACCTTGTCGCTCAGGGAGAAGATGGACATGACTCAGGGAAGACAGCCTCACTTATGTCGTGTTTCAAGGAGTCTGGAACCTGCATCCTATTTCTTTTTGTTGGTGGTGGTGGTTTGTTTCGAGGTAGGGTCTCTCTAGCCCAGGCTGACCTGGAATTCACTGTGTAGTCTCGGGCTGGCTTCGAACTCATGGTGATCCTCTTATCTCTGCCTCCCCAGTGCTGGGACTAAAGGTGTGCACCACCATAACCAGCTACCCCATTTCTATTATTTTTATTTTTATTTTTTTGGTTTTTTGAGGTAGGGTCTCACTCTAGCCCAGGCTGACCTGGAATTCACTGTGTAGTCTCAGGGTGGCCTTGAACTCATGGCAGTCCTCCCACCTCTGCCTCCCGAGTGCTGGGATTAGCTTCCCCATTTCTATTGACTCAATTTTCCCAACTCCTTCCCTTTCCAGTCCGTTGTTTGTGCTGCACATCTACCCTCTCTTGCTTCAGGCCTTCATCCCTTCGGTTCCCTTCCAAAGCCCTTGAGAAACTAGGGAATGAACGAACCTTCTCGATATGAAGCCCTGCCCACTGGAGGTTTGGCCCATCATGAAGACCCCAGCAGGGACCTGGGAGGGGCTCATTCTTCCATTCCCAACAGCTTGCCAGTAGCCAGGGTCTCTTAAAGGCTCCTCAGAAAGTGGGGCTCATGGTAGGTTGGGGTTGGGTGTGGGCAGACAGTGTTTTCTTGTTACCTGGTTCCTGTGGTTACCTCTATTCTGATCACTTCATGGGAGAGGTCCTTTATTAGGGTGTCTTGGTGGGATTTGATTTGGGTGATTAGCTCCAGGAAGACTCGGCCTCGATAAGCTAAACCATCTTTAACAGCATCGAGAATACACTAGAGTCACAAAGAGAAAAAGACCAGGCAAATCTCCCTGGGAACGCCACCACAGGTTGCTCAGTGCCTGCCTGGCTGGTGATGGCTCCAATAAAACTCCAGCTCAGAATTCCTGGTCACACAGCACTCCTGGGCTCTGGCCCCCGTCTTCTGCACCCTTCCCACCCTCTCATCCTGTTCAGGCATTCCACCTGCCAGCCAACTTGAAGGCTCTTGTACCATGCAAATGCTAGGGCCTGGGAGGGGACCGTGGTCATCAGAAGAGTGCTCTCAGCCTGACCTACCAGGTCAGCAGTGATTTATCCAAAGAAAGCCCACAAGCCCAAAGAAGGGTGCTTTCCTGGCCGAGTGGCTTCCTAGCCTGAGCTGACTGCAGCAGGGGCAGAGAGACAGAGGCTGAGGGAGTGAGAGACAGTGAGCTTTCTACCAGTGATGTGGCCTGGTCCCTGTGGCTCCTCTCAGACGCCCTCCAAGCCTCACTGTCCCTCCACTTTCTTTGTCTTTTATTTTTAGACAAGGAATTACTAGGTAGCCTAGGCTGGCCTCAAACTCACAATCTCACTATCCTCCTGCCTCAGCCTCCCAAGTGGTCTACAACACTCAGTTCTCATAGTTCACAGTTCTCCTTATCTTCTTCTTCTTCGTGGGTTTTTTTTTTTTTTTTTTTGAGGTAGGGTCTCCCTCTAGCCCAGACTGACCTGGAATTCACTATGTAGTCAGCAGGCTGGCCTTGAACTCATGGTGATTCTCCTACTTCTGCCTCCTGAGTCCTGGGTCTAAAGGTGTATGCCACCATGCCCAGCTTTCTTCTTCTTTTTTAACTTTTTTTTTTTGAGGTAGGGTCTCAATGGAGCCCAGGCTGACTTGGAACTCACTCTCTAGTCCCAGACTGGCTTTAAACTCACAGCAATCCTCCTACCTCTGCCTCCTGAGTGCTGGGATTCAAGGAGTGCCCCACCACACCCGGCTTTCATTACCTCCTTGGCTAAGCCAAGTTAATTTTGGTTCTCATTGGTTTATCACCAATCTTGAACAAACCTCATGCTTTACCATAACTGCCCTATATAGTGTGTTTTTATTCTCTTTTTGTAAGAAATATATTTCTTTAGGGCTGGAGAGATGGTTCAGCAGTTAAGGCGCTTGCCTATAAAGCAGAAGGACCTGAGTTCAATTCCCCAGTGCCCACGTAAAGCCAGATGCACAAGGTGGCACATGTGTCTGGAGTTCGTTTGCAGTGGCTGGAGGCCCTGGTGCACCCATTCTCTATCTGTCTCTCCCTCTCTCTCAAATAAGTAAATAAATAAAATATTTTTAAAAAAGCATTATATTTTCTAAAAATGTTTATTTACACACGTGCACGCCCATGTGTGAATATTCACATGTACCAGCGTCTCTTGCCCATCCAGCTGTACATGAGCGGCTGGGGAATTGAACCCAGGCTGGCAGGCTTTAACCAGTGAGCCATCTCCCCAGCCTCTACTGTGTCTTTGCCAAGGTCTCATCGGTGTACCCCTTCCTCGATGACTGTCTAGGGCACCCCATTTGTCCCATGTATGTGTGGCCTACTGAAAATGCACAGATTTCCAGAAGCCAGGGGCCTCCCAGGCAGGTAGTATTACCACCACTGTCCCAGAAAGGTGACATAAACTTACAGTGCTTTCTTCCTGGATCCTGAAAGGGGCCTTTTTACCTCCATACAGAGTCAGAAAGCTGGGGCCAAAGCAGGGCAGGAAGCCCGAGTACATCCCTGGAAAGAGGGAGAGAGAAAGAGAGCGGGAGAGAGAAAGAGAGAGTCCTCAGTGCCCGGGTGGGAGGGAGACAAGGCAGGGGTCTGGAGCTTGGCTTGCCTTCAATTTCTTCGCCCGAGGATGAGATCTGGTTGAGGCACAGGCTAACGGTGCCGATCTCGTCCCTGCAGTTCTGCCTGGAGCTGAGAAATACACTCGGCTGAGCCCCAGCCCAGCTCCTCCTTCCCCGGGGCCTCGAGCGCATCGACTCACCAGTCCAAGACTCTGAACTTGATGTAGCTGGAAAGACAGGGCAACTGCAAGGGAAGGTAGAGAGAGCAAAGAAACTATGTTCCCATGATGCCTGTAGGCCATCAGCTCGGAGTTAGAATTGTAGTCAGGACACTGGGGCTGGAGACATAGGACAGAAGTAGAGGATTTGCCTCAATTCCTACCTAGTCCTAAAAACGGTAAGAAATCAAAATCTGTAATACGATTTAGAATAAGTTATTTTTGTTGTTTTTCAAGGTAGGGTCTCGCTCTAGCCCAGGCTGACCTGAAATGCACTCTGTAGTCTCAGGGTGGCCTTGAACTCATGGAGAGCCTCCTACCTCTGCCTCCCGAGTGCTGGGATCAAGTGTGCCACCACGCCCAGCTGCATTAAGTTTTAAAACTGATTTTTAAATTTTTTTCTTTATTTTGTCAAATATCTTTATTATGAATAAGTATAGACACTGTATGAGCAAATCATGTGAAGGTGTCCCGTTTCCCTCCTCTCTGTCCCCCACTTATTTTTGTTTTTCCTTTAGTGATCATGCCATGGCCTCAGGCTCATGAGCCTTGCGCCTCAGCCTCAGCGTGCTGGGATGGCGGGCCTGTGCAACCATGCAACATTCTGTTTTATCTTTTAATGTGACTGAAAGGGCACATTTAAATTTTCTTTTTTAAAAAATTATTCATTTAAGCCGGGCGTGGTGGCACATGCCTTTAATCCCAGCACTGGGAGGCAGAGGTAGGAGGATCGCCGTGAGTTCAAGGCCACTCTGAGACTACAGGGTGAATTCCAGGGCAGCCTGGACTAGAGTGAGACCATACCTTGAAAAACCAAAAAAAAAATTCATTTATTTACATGGAGAGAGGGGGGAGAGAGAGAGAGAGAGAGAGAGAGAGAGAGAGAGAGAGAACATGGGTACACCATGTTTCTTGCTGCTGTACATGAATTCCAGACACTTGCTACTTTGTGAATCTGGCTTTACGTGGGTGGTGGGGAATTGAACCTGGGCTGGCAGGCTTTGCAAGCAAACACTTTAACTGCTGAGCCATCTCCCCAATCCCACATTTGAATTTTCTTTTGTGTGTATATGTGTGTGCACAGGTGTGTATGTGTGTGCAGCTGTGTGTGCATACATACAGAGAGCCAGATGATAACCTTGGGTGCCACCCTCGGGAATGCTGTCCCCCTTGTTTTTCCTTTTGGCTGAGCTGTCTCCCCAGCCCAAATCTGAATTTCTAGACTTCACCGGCATGATCCCCTCACTGCTTAGAGAAAAGAAGGTTTTCGGGGCTGGAGAGATGGCTCAGCCGTTAAGGCACTTGCCTCTAGTGCTTAAGGCCCTGGGTTCAATTCCCCAGTACCCACATAAGCCAGACCCACAGGTGGTGGCCTTGGTCTCTCTCTCTCTCTCTCTCTTTCTCTCTCTCAAATAAATAAATAAATAAAATATTTAAAAAAGAAGAAAGTAAGGTTTTCCACAGTATGTCCTGGGCTTCCTCGAGCTCTCTGTCAGGAGGAGACTCCCTTGCTGGACTTCATGGGCCAACCTCCATCCGTAGCTGCCACCAGAACTTCAGTTCCTGCGCTGGGATGGAGCAGCCATACCTGAATCTGGAAGGTCAGGATCTGGTTCCATATTGGGTTGTCCGTTTGGGTCTGCGCTTGTGTCCTGAGCTGAGAAGATCCCAAAACAAAGTTATTGCTAGCCTGTCCCCTCCCCCTGCCACTGGCTTTGCCTACCCACCATCGAGTCCGCAAGTGGACACTTTCTCTCTCTCTCTCTCTCTTTTTAACAAGTGACACTTTCTGAAGCACTCAGGTGACCAGGTTAATCCCTGGCCTAAAGTTAAACAATAACTTCTCATCCAAGGTCACTTTGGTCCCTTGGCTACTTATCTCAAAATCTTTTGCCATTTATTTATTTATTTTTAATTATTTGAGAGAGAGGTGGGGAGAAAGGGAGAGAATGGGCACGCCAGGGTCTCTAGCTGCGACAAACTCCAGATGCATGCACCACTTTGTGCATCTGGCTTTACTGAGAACCGGGGAATCAAACCCAGGTCATTAGGCTTTGCAGGCAAGTGCCCTAAACACTGAGAAATCTCTCCCGCCCTCCATTTCCTTTTTCAGTGTTTAGGATTGAACCCATGACCACTGAGCTACGCCTTGATTCCTCCAATTTTTTTTATTTATTGGGTTTTTTGTTGTGTGTGTTTGATGTCTGTGTATGAAGAGATAAACGTGTGCTGCAGCACGTGTGTGGAGGCTAGAGGACAATTTTGGGGTGCCAGTCCTTGCCTTCCACCTTTTTGGAAAAGAGGTTCTCTTGTTTGCCACTGGGAAGGCCAGACTAGCTGGCCCACAGCTTTGGTATTCTCCTGACTCTGCTGTACGTGTGCTGGGATTCCGGTTGCACACAGCACTGCTTTACGTGGGTTATGGGGATCTGAACTCTGATCATCAGGCATAGACAGCAAGCATTTCTATTTAATAAGCCATCTTCGCAGCCCCTGTATGTTGGATTTTTAAAAATAGAGAACCACTTTTATTATATGAGTGCATACACATAAATTTTTCTAGATAAATTCTAAGATCCCAAAAGAAAAATGGCCAAAAGCATAGTTGGTGATAGCAACAGACTTTTTTTGGTTTTTGTTTTTTTTTGGAGGTAGAGTCTTGCTCTGGCCCAGGCTGACCTGGAATTCACTATGTAGTCTCAGGGTGGCCTCCTACCTTCTACCTCTGCTTCCAGAGTGCTGGGATTAAAGGTGTGCACCACCACATCCAACATTTTTTTTTTTTTTGGAGACAGGGACTCATGTAGCCCAAGCTCTCCTCAAACTCCCTCTGTAGCTAAAGATGACCTTGAACTTCAAAACTTTCTGCCTCTTCCTCCTAAGTGCTGGGACCACAGGTATTTATCACCACTCCCTGCTAGCATGTACTCTTTACAACCATCAATTGCCTTAATTTTTAAACCTAGCTTTATTGTAAGCAATGATAATGAGAAAGCAAGTGTTATGCAGCCTTGTTAGGCTTTGTAAGGTACCCTAAAATAAATGCGAAAATAATGAAGACTTTTTAAAAAATCATGTGCCACTTATCACCCAGGAAAATCTCCCTCATTCCAGTGGCACCAGGCACTGACGCTTTGTGAATTCTGAGACAAAATTATAAATTTTCACATAGCATTTCCTGGATTTAAACATAGGCCCCTTTTTTCACATAACACCCATCAGCACACATTCAGAGGGGGTCATGGATTGTTGGCAATTCTCTTACATGGAACTTGCTGTTTATGTATAAAGAAGCTAAGGCCCCAAGGGGCATGGTGACAGTTTCAGGCTCGTTTCTGGGTTGGCCTGTTGCTTCATTCATTTTCACTTATTCATTCCTCCAAGCATTCTCCTGTTTGGTCTCTTGGAGGGCTCTTTCTCTGTGTGGCAGGACATGGCCTTCATTTCCACAGAATACCAGCTCTGGGGGGCTGCCCTTCCCCCCTCTTTTTTCATTTACCTTTTCCCCAATTAGCTCCACCTCCAACGCGGGATTCACTGTCTGGTGTTTCCCTAGGAAAGATGTTAACACTCGAAAACAGAGGCATCGTTTTCCTTTTCTTTTCTATTTTTTTTTTTAATCAGGAGGAGGAAATGGGGAGGTGAACAACTTTTAAACCCTCCCCTATTATTTAGTTTGGTGTCCCCTGGGACACCTGTCATCAGATCCACATAATGGCGTGTGTGTGTGTGTGTGTGTGTGTGTGTGTGTGTGTACATGGGATGGTCTTAGAGAAACTTGAGTCAATGCCTGGACATCAAAGCCAGATCAAGGACATGGGTCCCATTTTAAAAGGCATTTATGGGAACTTCATGGAACAAGTTTTGGTGAATTTCAGTGTTACCCTGTACAAATCTTATGTTGGTATCAGAAGAAATCAATAAAATAAAGAAATAAAGGGGGAAAGTCCATGAGGATTTGTGAGCCCCTAGACAGGAAACTGTAGGGTTGTTCCCACTCTTGGCCCCCGACTCAACTGAGATGAAGGTCTTCCGCACAATAGACGAAGAACTGCAAGTAGGCCATGCTGACTGGGACCGCCATCGACCTGAAGATCTGGACTTCGGCGTCAGCCCCATACAGCAGCTTTTGATCTACCTGGAGAGACACAGAGCAGGGTCAGGGGAAGAGGGAGGACCCAGCCAAACCCACCCAGCAGTTTCCCCAGGCTCCCTCCTGACACACAGAGAGTGGGCAGCCCCTTGATGACCTAGTGGACAAAGGAGAACGTGTAGGCCAATGGCCACTTTGAGAGCTCAGGGGTACCCGAAGGAGCAGCCAGGGTAAGAAATATTACTGGAAGCCGGGCGTGGTGGCGCACGCCTTTAATCCCAGCACTTGGGAGGCAGAGGATCGTCGTGAGTTCAAGGCCACCCTGGGACTACATAGTGAATTCCAGGTCAGCCTGGGCTAGAGCGAGACCCTACCTTGGGGAAAAAAAAAAAGAAAGAAAGAAAGAAAAGAAATATTACTGGGGCTGGGTTGGGGGACATCCTTACCAGGGCCTGGTCTCCTACACCGAGGGCACAGATGGTGACTTTCAGGTAGCCTCTCACACCATTGCTGGGTTTATTAGGCTGGCAAAGGCCCAACCAAGTCCTTAGGAGTGTGTGCCCTGGAGAGACAGAAGAGCCATGGGGAGACCAGTCTTCATCACTTGCTCCCAAAGTGAGTCTTCACTTCCGGCTGAGAGGGGGCAGCATCACAAGGGTGCCAGCTAAGTGCCCTGGGAAAGAGGGATGCCCCTTTCCACGTGGCAGCTGCTCTGGTCTGGAGCCAGGCAGATCGTCAAGTAGTTCTACAGCCTCGGATCTGATCCCAACCTAGAATGTATGTCATGGTGGAATCCTCGGTGCCCTTCATGGTTCCGAGAGGCTGGGATGGGAGGGAGGGAGGGGAGCTGGAGAAAGGATGCTTAGTGAGTACAGTGTGCAGCTGGGCTGCAAAGAGAGAAACTCTGCTGTTCTAGAGCACAGCAAAGTAATTATGGTTGATAAATGTTCGAGGTCATGGGTGTGTCAGCTAACCTGATGTAATTATTGCACATTGTATAAATGTATAGAAATATTAGTCTAGATCCCATAAATATATAGTGATTTACTGACAATTAAAAATGTTTGTCAGCTGAGCATGATGGTACACAGCTTTAATCCCAGCACTCGGGAGGCAGAGGCAGGAGGATCACTATGAGTTTAAGGCCAGCCTGAGACTACAGAGTGAATTCCAGGTCAGCCTGGGCTAGAGCGAGACCCTACCTCGAAAAACAAAACAAACAAAAAAGCTTACCAGATATGGTGGTCAAGCCTATCATCCTAACACTCGTGAGTTTGAAGCCCGTCTGGGCTATGTGGGACTCTGTCTCAAAAAAAATGAACACATAAAAATAAATAAATGTGCTTTAAATGAGCCGGATGTGGTGCCATATGCACGTGATCCCAGCACTTGGGAAACAGAGGCAGGAGGATCTTGAGTTCTAAACCAGCCTAGGATATATAGTAAGACCCTGTCTCGAGAAAACCAAAATGAGACCAAAAAAATTGAAAAACAACAGCTTCAATCTCCCAATACTGGCCTCAAAAAGTATAAATCCAACTCAGAGTTGCCATAAAAATTTAACATTTGACCCAGCAGGAATGCCTTGAGTGTTTCAGAGAAAGAAGCTATTATTACAAAGTAAAAGTACGATAAAGTACAGTGAATACTATAAAGTTCTTTCTGAGTCTATTGCAATTTCTGAGATGTTTTTCTCCTGGCCTGCTTTTTCTCAAGATGCACATATTTGTAATAACTGTTACCTACCTGGAGAATGGTAGATGAACCCAATGTCTGTCTGAAAAGAAGAGTAAAAGGAAGATTAGTTATAGCCTTGGAATTCAAATGTTTCCCAGAGGGGCCATGCATCCATTTGGCACTGTAGAGGGCAGGGCCTAGTGAGAGGTAGCTCGCCTTTGAAGAGGATTTTTAATTTTTTTATTATTATTATTTTTATTTATTTTGGTTTTTCAAGGTAAGGTCTCACTCTAGCCCAGGCTGACCTGGAATTCACTCTGTAGTCTCAGGGTGGCCTTGAACTCATTCATGGTGATCCTCCTACCTCTGCCTCCCCAGTGCTGGGATTAAAGGCGTGCGCCACCATGCCCGGCTTGAAGAGGATTTTCATAGCCCATTCTTTCCTTTCACTTCTTTACTTCGTGGCTGTGGATAAGCTATTTGCTTCTCTGCAATGTGCTCCCACCGGCTCAGAGCCACAGGGCCTACAAACCCCCACACCTGCGACCCAGAATAAAGCTCTTCTCTCTATAAGTGAATTAGCTCAATTATTTGTTTTAGCAGGAAAACAGTGGCACAATGCCTAGATTTGCAATACCAACGACCCCTCAGCCATTCTTGCACACACCCAGGCCGGCCCTCCAGTCACCCTGGAGGAAGGAGAGCTCCATGCTCAGGGAAGAGGATGGTCAAGTAGTAGTTAGTGACGGGCGTGGTGGCACATGCCCTCAATCCCAGCACTCAGGAGGCTGAGGGAAGAGGATCACTTGAGTTCAAGGCCACTTGAGACTACATAGTGAATTCCAGGTCAGCCTGGGCTAGACTGAGACCCTTCCTCAGAAAACCAAAAAAATAGGAGCTAGCCAAGACGTGGGTTTTTCCTTTGCTCTGGGAGATGGTTTCTGACAGGGGCTTGAGGAGGGTGTTGCAGGACTGGAGGGTGCGGTATGGAGCTAGAGCCCAGGCTCCAGAGATCAGCACCAAGATTCTGTAGACTTGCCTTACACTCAGTTACTCTCCTGACTTGGGTAGCCAAAGACTTTCCAGACAAGAAAAGCATAATCTGGATCGGGGGTATAGCTCAGGGATACAGCACTTGCCTAGTATGTGGAAGATCCCTAGCACTGCACACATGTGCGCACACACCTCCAATAAAAGAAAAACTTGGGCTGGGGAGAGATTCAGCATTTCAGAGCACTTGTGAGCATGAGTGTCTGAGAAGGCCTGACAATGTGGAAATTGAGTTTATCAGCTCCCACTTAAACAACTGGGCATACCCAAAAATGTCTGTAACCCTAGTCCTGTGATAGGATTGTGGGAGATAGAGACTGGAGAATCACTGGGCTTGCTGACCGGAACAATCCGTGTAAACAGCAGCTCTGGGTTGAGTGAGAGACTCCGCCTCAAGGAAACAGGCAGATGAGTGAAAGGGACACCAGACATTCTCCTTCGACCTCTGCATGCATGTGCATGGGGTGTGCACATTTTATACACATGTGTACATGTACACACATGATGCACCACACCACACATACTCTACACACGAGAAAACCTGATAAACTGGATTCCACTGGAATGCGTTTCTCCTTTCCTCTCCCTAGTGCTGGGGATTGAACCCATACTAAGATCGGCTCAGAAATGATTGCAGCAGCTTAAAAAGATGTACTGGGGCTGAAGAGATGTTTCCTGAAGGAGCACGCTTGCAAAACCTGGTGGCCTAGGTTCCGTTCCCTAGCACCCAAAGTGGTACATGATGCATGGAGTTGGCTTGCAGTGCCAAGAGGCCCTGGCATGCCCATCCCTTCTCTCTCTCTCTCTCTCTCTCTCTCTCTCTCTCTCTCTCTCTCTCTCTCTCTCTCTCTGCTTGCACATAAGTAAAACATTTTTTAAAAGGAATGAACTACTGATACATTCAATAACATGAATGAAGCTCAGAATAATTATGCTTAAGGAAAGAAACCATAAGGGGCTGGGAAGATGGCTCAGTGGTTAAGCCAGACGCACAAAGTAGTACATGCATCTGAAATTCTTTTGCAGTGGCAAGAAGACCTGGTGCAGCTATGCTCTCTCTCTGCTTGAAAATAAATAATTTTTAAAATGATGTCATTATGTAAAGGCATATGCTGAGTGATTGTCTTAGATGATACTCTGGGGAATTCAGACAACCTGCAGTAACAGATGCAGAGCAACAGCTGCTGGATTCCAAGGAAGCAGGACGGAAGGGAGAGGAAAGGTTTGCTGAGGAGCAGGAGGCAACTTTTGGGGTGACAACAGTGACAGATATGTTTACGATGTATATGATATATATATATATAAACAAACATACAATATATAATAATATTTTGTATGTGTCATATATTATGGATTATAAATTTACATATTATGTTTATATATGCTGCATTATAATTTAGATATATTAATATATCATATTTATATATTATTATATTTAATGACATTCATATATGCTAATCACATAAATACTATTAACATATAATATATTAAATAAATGTTATTTGTATATTAAGTGTATGCATGTTGACTTTGGTGATGGTTTCATGGGTATTTTAAAATGTACCAGCTTATACACTTTAAATATGTAAACTTAATTATATACTCCTGACAAAGCTGTAACAAAATAAAATCTCAGTCTCCACTAATACAGTGGTAGGTAGGTAGGTCTGGGCAGGGTTCATCAATAGCTGCTGATATAAAAAGTGCCTCACAGACGTTCTGCACGTTCTGCTAAGGTCATCATGCCGAATAATTGGCCCAGGTCTGATCAAGCCTTCATACACAGAAATAGGGAGGGCTGGCAAAAGCCAGGCTGAGGAATACACGAGAGGTCCAACTCCCCGAGTTCTTTAACTTGCAAGTTAAAAAAAGAAAAGAAGGGCTGGAGAGATGGCTCAGCGGTTGAGGCACTTGCCTCTGGTGCCTAGGGCCCCGGGTTCAATTCCCCAGTACCCACATATGTCCTTTCTCTCTCTCTCTCTCTCTCTCTCTCTCTCTCTCTCTCTCTCTCTCTCTCTCTCTCTCTCTGCTTGAAAATGAATAAATAAAATATAAAAGAAAAGAAAAGAAAAAGGGGCCAGAGAGATGGCTCAGTGGTAAACAGCACTTTCTTGAAAAGCCAGGCCTGGGTTTGACTTCCCAGCCTCCACGGAAAGCCAGACACACACAGTGGCACGTGGATGGGATTCTCGTATTGTGGTCATGCTTTAGTACCTCCTTTGCTTTTAGAACTATGCATGGAAATATCTAAAGATAGAAATATATGGTTCCTGCGAATTGAAATGGGTTCCATTGAGGGGTTGGGAAGATGGCTCAATGGATAAAACACTTGAGCATGTATGAGGACCTCAGTTCAGATCCCCAGCACCCACATAAAAGCTGGGTGGATGTGGAAGCCTGCCGGGGACCCCAGCATTCAGGAGACAAGACAGGGGATTCCTAGGACAAGCTAGATAACTAGGCTGGCCAAATTGATGAGCTCTGGGTTCAAGTGAGAGACCCTGACTCAGTAAACAGAATGGAGAGTGTCTCCACACATATGCAGGTGCACCCCCACACATATGAACAGGTATATGCACACACCATGTGAAATGAGTTCACTGGCACCTGGGCATGGTGGTACATGCCTGCAATACCAGCACTTTGGAGGTGAAGGCAGGATGGACAGGAATTCAAAGTCATTCTTATTTATAAAGAAATGCAAGGCCAGCCTGGGCTACGTGAGATCCTGTCTCAAAAAATGTAACTTTATATGTGTGGGGTGGGAGGATCAAACACTGGACCTTGTGCATACTAGACAATGCTCTACCTCTGACCTACCTCCCCAGCCCTCTGTTGATTAAAGATCATGGGTTTAAGCCAGCAACCTACCTTCCCTCATCTTTCTGGGCTTGGAGAATATTGGGTTAACTCTTCGTGTCTATATAAATTCTGCTCACCTCTTAGCTTGTCTCTCTCCAAATTGCATTTTTCACTCTGTCCTTAAAGGCAACAATCTCTCAAGGATTCTCCAACACTTAGGTTGGCTTTTTGGACCCTCTGCTTCCATTTCTGGATGCAGAGATCTGACCAGTATCCATAGTCAATGGTCTGGGTCACTTGGCATGGTGTCCAAGATGTCCCTGCATCTCTGCAGGTTGGGTACATTATCATCCCCACTTTATAGATGAGGAAGCAGAGTCCTAAGTGACTTGTATACCCCACCCCCAGATGGCAGGTAGTTCCAAGGGTGGATCTTTCTGTGTGGAAATCCAATACTGTTCCCCTAGACTGGAGCATGGAGCTCAGTGTGGACCTACAACTGTATTACCAGCCTCCTCCTCCTCCACACAGGGCTCACTTGGAATCTCCCGATCTCTGCTTTGGATCTCACCATCGAGGAGTTCACCACCTGCAAGAGTTCCCAGAAAGATCTCATTATTCACAGCCCTGATTCCTACCACCGTCATTGGAGGTGACATTGGGGGCATGTCTGGAGTCTTCTATTCCATGATGTGGTGAATGCTTCCTTTTATATTTTGTTTTTATATGAGACAGGTTTTATATGTAAACCAGGTTGAACTTGAACTCATTATATAGCCGATGATAACCTTGAACTCCTTATCCTCATTCCTCTACCTCCCAAGTACTGAGATTGCAGGTGTGTACCATCATACTCAGCTTACACATAACTTTTCTCATGTACTTCTCAGAGGAAACCTGTGAGATTCATAGTTTTTATTCCATCTCATTGATGAGGAGATAGATCAGAGAGAATAATTAATTTGGCCCAGGTCAACACAAAGCAAGGCATTGCATCAACTTTCCCCGTACATATTGCTTTGGTTGTTTCCTGCGTCTTGTGCCCTGAACACGTAAGTGCTCCCAGGGCAGAAGCCTCTTTTTGTTCTCCTCAGCCTCGTGTCATGCATGTAGTAGGCACTCGATAAACACATGCTCATCATTTGTCACCAGCTCCCTCCGGTTTGGGAGTGAAGGATTCATTCTGAGGGGACTTTGGTGACTTGGGAATCTGGACCCAGGAAGGGGCTGCTTTGGGTACTTCAGCACATCATTCAGAGCCTTGTAAATTGGCAGTCTCCACACAGGGAGGGAGGGATGAAGGAAGGAAAGAAGAAAGGGAGGGAAGGAGGGAAGGAAGAAGGGAGAGAAGGAGGGAGGGAAGAAAGACCTGGATAACCAGGGGATGAAGAAAGTGTTAAGAGATGCTGCTTTGAAGTCAGAGAGACAATCTGAAGCGACTTGGCTCCAGGGATGGGGCAGAGCTGAAATGGTTTCCATTATTGATGTGGGGCAAGAGAATGGATCCATTTGGCCAGGAACCAATTCCGGCTCCTCACCTTGATTGAGATGGTCTCCTCAAAGAACTTTGCAGGAACTTCATAGAAATTCTGGAAGAAGATCTGGGGCAGAGAGAAGTGGGGTGAGGGTAGAGAGTGTTATTTCCATCCACTGAGAGTCCCCTTTCCTACATAAGTCTTCCTTCCATGGCTCCTAAGTGCAGACTGCCAGCTCTATCTCTGCATCGGACACAATGCTACCGCTGGGACTCCTCAGGGACAGGTAGGCATGGCCTGTCCTGCTGGAGTTGCTTTTCCGTCCATATACTGTGCCCACATCAGACAGCTAGTTCCTCAAATGCAGGGCTCAGAATTACCAGTATACCTGCCCAGCAATGGGCACAGTGACTGGTTCTGAGGAGCTGGCTCAAGAAATACTTGGGGAGCCGGGCGTGGTGGTGCACGCCTTTAATCCCAGCACTTGGGAGGCAGAGGTAGGAGGATCGCTGTGAGTTCAAGGCCACCCTGAGACTACAGAGAGACTACAGGTCAGCCTGGACTAGAGCGAGACCCTACCGCACAAAACAAAAAATAAAAATAAATAAATACTTGGGGAAGCTGAGTCAGGAAGCAAGCTTGCCAGATACTTCCTGGCTATCCCACACGCCCCATGTGCCCCGTTCACGTCACCTCGTTGAAGAAAGGGTTGTTCCCCATTTTGATTCGTGTATGGTGTTGCTGGCCTGCAATGGTCACCTTTACCACTGGCTTGATGTTGTTGCCCATGAGCTGTCGGGCTTCAAACACCTTCAGCCGAACCTACAGAGGGAACACACCAGACGTCTGATGGGGGGGCCTGGGGTCCCTTCTCCAACAGGGACTCTTTTCTCAAAACTGGGATGGGGGTGTGGATCGCTTGATTGAGCACTTGTCTAGCAGGTTGGAGGTCCTGGGTTTGATCCCCTGCACCACATAAAATGGGTGCGGTGTGGTGGTGTTCGCATGTAATCCCGTGAGTCATTGAGGCAGGGTTTCAAGATCAGCCCCGGCTATCTAACAGGTTGAGGCCAGCCTGGGATACCTGAGACCCTGTCTCAAACGCCAGAACTGAGACCTGTTCTGAGAAGGAGCATTCTAGGTGCTGTGGATGGAGAGAATCTACAAGAAGAAACTTCGCATGAGAGACAGACTTGGGCTATCAAGGCCTGGGAGGCACTATAGGGAAAGAAGGTTTCTCCCAGAACACTGTGACTATATTTTTTATTTCTTTAAAAAATATTTTAGTCGTGGCACACGCCTTTAATCCCAGCACTCAGGAGGCAGAGGTAGGAGGATCCTCATGGATTGCCATGAGGCTACATAGTGAATTCCAGGTTGGCCTGAGCTAGAGCCAGACTCTACCTCAAAAAAACAAAAACAAATACAAAAACAATTTATTTGTTTATTTATTTGAGAGTGAGTCAGACAGAGAGAGAATGGGTGTGCCAGGGCCTCCAGCCACTGCAAATGAACTCCAGACACATGTGCCACCTGGTACACTGGCTTTACTTTACGTGGGTTCTGGGGAATCGAACTCAAGTCCTTCTACTTTGCAGGCAAATACCTTAACTGCTAAGCCATCTCTCCAGCCCCCAACTATGTTTTTTAAATCAGAGTCTCTGGGCTAGAGAGATTGCTCAGTGGTTAAGGCGCTTGCCTGCAAAGCCTAATGACCCAGGTTCAGTTCCCCAGTACCCACATAAAGCCAGATGTACGAAGTGGTACATGCATCTGGAGTTCATTTGCAGTGGCTCGAGGCCTTGTCATGTTCATCCTATCTCTCTGCTTTCAAATAAATAAATAATTTTTAAAGGGACTGGAGAGATGGCTTATCCGTTAAGGCATTTGCCTGCAAAGCAGAAGGACCCGAGTTTGATTCCCCAGGACCCACGTAAAGCCAGATACACCAGGTGGTGCATGTGTCTGGAGTTCATTTGCAGTGGCTGGAGGCCCTGGCGCACCCGTTCTCTCTCTCCATCTGCATCTTTCTCTCACTCACTCACTCTCAAATAAATAAATAAATAAATAAAACTCAAAAGCCTAAATAAATAAATAAATATATTTTTAAAAGCACACATTTAATTCCAGCACTCTGGAGGCAGAGGTAGGAGGATTGCCTGGGACTACAGAGTGAGTTCCAGGTCAGCCTGGGTTAGAGCGAGACCCCATCTCAAAAGAACAAACAGGCCCTCGGGAGGCAGAGATGGGAGGATTGCCATGAGTTCTAGGCCACCCTGAGACTACATTACACAGTGAATTCCAGGTCAGTCTGGGCCAGACAAACGAAACAATGTAGGCCATGTTGGCCAGTCATTTTACCTCCGCCCCCCTCCGCCCCCCAAGTAGCTCACTATGGCTCCGGCTGACCTGGAGGCATTTTAGACAGGTGTGTCGCATGATGGACAGACATCTTTGAAAGAGAGCTGTTGACTGGGGGTTCCAGAGGAGGCTGTCTCCATGTGGCCCAGGGAAGTGACAGTGGGGGCTGGGGGCAGGGAATCGAGTGACGAGGGAGATGTGGGGACAGTCAGGTGACTGGACCTGGCCACTGCCAGGATGCAGAAGAGGTGCAGTCAAGGCTGCCTCCTGCCTCCTGGGAAAGTGGTGGGCCAGGGAATGGGCCGGGCCGGGGGCTAGCGGCCAGAGAGAAGCTGTTAATGCATGGACAGACTTTCTGAATTCACCCAAAGCCATGGACAGTCCCAAAGGTCCCCTCTCACAGTCCTCATCTCTCCCACACAATCGCTTTTTAGACTTTACATAAGCCTTTCTTTCTCTCTCCTTTCTTTCTTTCTCTCTTTCTTTCTCTCTCTCTCTTTCTTCTTTCTCTCTCTCTTTCTTCTTTCTTTTTCTTTTTTCTTTCCAACACTCTAAGGGCTCTGGAAAGGCGGAGCCTGTGCCTGCTGATCTGTGTCCCCACCTGCTGGGGCTCAGCCAGCCCCTTCTACCCTCACAAGAGCTGTCTCTAATTTCAGTCATGAGTAGTGGAAGTTCCCCCAAAGTGGCCCCTGGAGGAGCAAGGGATGCAGTGAGGGTCTGAGGACCTGACGCTGGCTCTGAAGCATATACCTTGTGGAGGGGAGAGGAGGGTTACAGAGCAAGGGTGTCAGGTGGGTCTGGTGGTCTTTCAGGTTTCTCACCTGAAAGTGCTGAGGCTTAGACGACAGAGCCCTGGGCATGGTGGCTTCAGGGACAATCAGCTTCTGCTGAGGCACCTCTATTGCAGTTGTGTTCGGGTGGTCTTCCTTGCCTGAGGAAAGTCCAGGGTGGACTCAGAGACTGAAGCTCAGGAGGCTTTCAGGCATTTTCTTCAGTTCAGCATTCTGCCCTCAGTGGCCTGACTGACTAAAACCACAGCCTTGATTGGGGCATATGCTTCTTTGCATGCCTAAGGGTCTTCTTACCCTCAGGAACTATGGATTCCTGGATCCCTCTCTTCACACATAGGAGGCCCTTGGAAATGGACATCCCATGTTGTTCTAGACCCATTTGAGGCTAAGCTTTATGCTCAGAGATGTTGAATGGAGTAATTAGGGAGATGAATGGCCGTAGCCAGATGTCTGGAGATCTGGCCACTAGACCCAGGTTGCTTCCCAGGGATCTGAGCCTGGCCACAATCCCCATCCCCTTCTCCCCCCTGGTGCTGAGGACTGAACCCAGGGCCTTGCACTTGCTAGGCAAGTGCTCATCCTCTGAGCTAAAGCCCCAACCCCTCACAATCCTTAAATAGGCTTCAAGAGTTGGATCTCAAAGGTCCCAAAGAGCCCATTCAACTATGCGTGGTGAAGCCCAGGAAGGACAGACCTGTCTTCTTCATCTCTTTCTGGCTTATATAGGACACCTGTAGGGTGACAGTGCACTGAAAAGGAAAGGCAGAGGCTGTCAGATCTTGTAAGTTATAGTTCCTGGACATTTCCTAGTCCATACCCAGCCTTCCTGGGGTTCTTCCTGGGGTGTGGGTGCATAGTCATAAACTGGTCAAGAGAGGGCAGTGGGTTACAATGGAGGGGATTTGGAGAATAAGGGCACCACACAGTGATGAGGACAGAAGACCCAAGAGGCTGGTGAGGATAGGGAAATGGGACTCGGGAATCTAGTCAGAGCCATGACGCTAACATCTCTCCTCCCAGTTCAACGTCTCCTGACCTCCTGTGGGAACTCCTGCCTCCCAAAACTCCCCACCCACCGACCTCCAGCCTGTCATGAGGAACAGCCCCTGTGTGCCCTAAATGAGCAGAAGCAAGTCACACAGCTCAGCAGGACAGACCTCAAGGCCCTTCACCTCTGGTTGCCCACTCAACCTCTGCTCTCCTGCCTTCACCTTTGTCCCCACTAGTTGCCACCCTCCTGAAAACCTGCTCCTGTCTATGCTCTTTCTACTGCCCAGGGGCCTTCCTCTCCTGAGCAAACTCCTGACTTTCTAAGAGACAGACTATGCACATGCACAACAGCCACACCACATATAAAGACAGACTTTCACCGTGATCTGCAGCGACCAGCCAGGAGACCGACCATTATGCACAGAAAGCTGCCCAGGACACAGCTTACTCTAGGTCAGACTTGTGGGACTCAGACCACTGTCTCTAACAACAATCCAGGAAGCCAAAGAAGAAACCTTAGCTCCAAGTGGCCAGGACTTGATAAAGGGCAAGCGGACAGCTGATCTAAGTTTTGTAACTTGGTTTCCTCTTCCAACATAGAACCAACCAGAGAAAGCCAAATTGACACTTTAAGCCAGTCATGTGGGTTTTTAGTTGGCCTGCCTTTGGCTTCCCCAATGGAGGATCTTCCAATGAGGGCACTCTGAAGCCCCCAACCACCCCTGAAAATGTTCCCTCTCTCTGCCTGCCAACACCCAGTGCTTCATTACAGTGACTTCTGAGTGGCTGACTCAAGAGGAAGGTCAATCAGCCCTTCTCTGTAGACAGATGGAAGGGCGGAGGAGAGATGGATTGGCAAGATATGGGAGCCTGGGCATGACAGCATTGTGATGGGCCCCCAGGGCAGGAAGCACTCCCTTGCAGCTACGCCAGCAGCCCACCATCTTCCATTTGTCTGGCTCGGACCTTCCAGTGGCCAACTCACATCTGTGCGCATCATGGAATGGTTGAACAGGACCTGGTCCTTCACAAAAAGCACCTTATTCGGTTTTCCCACCAACTTCTTGAGTTTTACAGTGGCCAAGCCAATGAACCTGAGGAAGGAGCAGAAGTGAGAGCCCAGCTAGGGCAGAGGATGAAGAACCCCAGAGGGAGCATCCACCAGGGGCCCTGGGCCCTCCCCTCCCCTCCCTGGGAAATTGCTTGGGGAATCCCTTAACAAGAAGGAAGGCCCTCTGTGGGATAGGGGCAGGGAGCAGGGGAATGGGACCAACCTATGATTTGTCCATACAACAGTTTCTAATTAATAAAAATAGAAAGAAAAAGAAAGGAAAGGGAAAAGGAAAGGAAAGTAGCTTGTTGAAAAAATGAAAATAGAAGTAGCTCATTGGCTCATTGGACCAAGGGTGAGCGCCTGACAAACCCTGGGCCAATCAGGTTCTCTATCGTAGAAACTGCCATGGCTTTGCTCTGGAAGGGATTCGAGTCTTGGTTAGGTACTAGAATGGGGTCTTGATGGAAGCCAGGATTCAGGGATTCAAGAGCTGTGGCTACAAGTCAGAAACACAGCTGGAACCCAAAGTGTGTCCCAGGCAATGGGCACTCCAGCCTTGGTACCTGCCCCTCGTTTCTTCTTCTTCTTCAGTGCCTGGAGCAGCAAGAGTGAGTCATGAGGCAAACGTACCATCTACTGCTGCCTTGGTCAGGGAGCGAGAGGGAGGCCCTCCTCTATGCTGCACCGTCCTTGTCTCAAGAGTGTGTATTTTATGTAGCCTTTTGGCATGCTTGTATTTTTAAATTTTATTTTCATTTATTTATTTATTTGCAAGCAGAGAGAAATAGGAGAGAGAGAGAGAGAGAGAGAGAGAGAGAGAGAGAGAGAGAGAGAGAGAGAGAGAGAGAGAGCCTGGATCTCTACCTGCTGAAAACAAACCAGATGCATGTGGCACTTTGCACATCTGACTTTATGTGGGTACTGGGGAATCAAACTCTGGTCTTTAGGCTTTGCAGGCAAGCGCCTTAACCCCTGAGCCATCTCTCCAGCCCCCCTCACCGTTCTTTCTTTTTTGAGCCCATGTCTTCAAGGATGACTTGCAGGAAGGCGTCATTTTCCAAGGGGCGATTCCAGAGGTGCCAGATTAGGGTCTGGGGGTGACAAGGAGAAGTCAACATCTTAATTTTATTTATTTGGTTTTTTGAGGCAGGGCCTCACTCTACCCCAGGCTGAACTGGAATTAACTAAGTAGTCTCAGTGTGTCTTGAACTCACAGTGATCCTCCTACCTCTGCCTCCCGAGTGCTGGGATTAAAGGCATGTGCCACCACACCTGGCCCCTGTATTTATTTTTATTTACAATATTTTGAAACAGGGTCTCACCATGTATCCTTGGCTGGCCTAGAACAATGCCCCTGCCTCAGCCTCATGAATGCTAGGATTACAAGCATGTAACACCATGCCCAGGAGCTTCTTCTCCAGTCACTCCTCATCCTACCCTTCTAGAAAATGAGGGAGAGTCTAGGCTATGGGCCGGAATTCAGGAGCTTCCCTCATGTCTTATTTCCTAAAGGAGATGCCATTTTCCAGCTTGCCCAAAGTGTGAGGAATCCCACCTAGGATCCTGTGTGAACTTCACAGGCACATTAGGAGTTGAGGGATTTGGGAACAGCACAGCATGACAGCATGCATAAAGGAAAGAGGGGATCCAGCACTGGGAGCCCTGTCTTTCCTTCAGGGTTCTAGATGCGTCAGGGTGGTCTGGACGGATTAGTAGACAGGCCATACTGTAAACCATTCCCAAAGGTAGGGAGAAAGACCAAAAAGAGCTGTAGGAAGATGTGGCTTTCTCAACCTTATCAGATCAGAGGCTAATCCTATGCCAAGATGCCTCAGCCTTTCTGTTCCCTAGACCTCTGAGCACCTGCCTAGAGCCCACATCTGCACCCTTGCTATTGGGCATGTTCACTCCAGGCTTGGCCCTGTGGTATCGACCTCATTCCATGTGGGATCATTCCCCTCCACCACGCAAGTTCTCTTCTGCACATCTGCAAAGACACAAAGAGTTGACATTGGTGGTAGGAAGTATTTCAAAGTCTAGGTTTCAGTGGGGTCAAGAGAGGT